>JAGDQP010022704.1:0-22162 GCA_022664845.1 Lepisma saccharinum
TTGCAAGAGAATAGGATGAAAATAATATGCATAGAAGAAAGTTCTGGACATTTTTTTTAAAGCAAATTAAAGAGAGACAATGGAGGACTTTAATCTATTAGTTCGTAATACGAAGTGGAAAATGTGAGAGAGGACCGATGGTAAGTATGCGAGGTAATGGTTACAAATGATTCTTTAAAACCAGGAAGACTACTTCATCATGCTTTAGTGCACTATTTTAAAGTTTAGCGGGCCCATACATGGATCATTCACAATTCGTTGGAAATGAAAATAAACAGTGAAAAATTGCGAAAATCTTTTAAGAGTTTTGACTGTTCGTACTATAAAGTATTCTTTACGTGTTCATAAATAGCGGCAGTGTTTAAGTTGCACATAGCTTTGTGTGTTGAATATGTGGCGATGATAGGTGTTCTGCCCGGGGGCAGGTCCTGGCGTTAAAAGGTTTGAGCAAGGTGAGCCGATGGTGGTTTGCCATTACCTTCCATTGGATGAAGGTGACGTCCTAAGGACGAGACTCCAAATTGAATTTTATTTATGGCCTTTAAGTATCTAACGCTCAGGCCACGTTGGCTCCGATCCATTTGTATCCCCCACTGGGAATTGAATCCGGGATACCTTGATAACAAGGCAGTAACACTCACAGGGTAGTCACTTCGCTTGAGACTACAGAGAGAAGAAAAAAGGCTGTGTCAACTATTTTGCTCTGTATTACTGTAATTGAGTGAAAGTTTAAGGTAACATCGGTGCCACAGCAACTCAACATTATTTGCGGATACATGATATAAAAGTGCACTCGATAAATGTCAACTCTTACTATAATTTTGAAATCAAATTCAAATAAATTACCATTATTTAAGTGCTGGTACTACTGAGAGAAAGATACAGCCATCACGTCACTAGTGTTTTCAGTATTTAAAATTACAGTGGGTGACTTTTGAAATATATTAATACGTGACTGTATCCACAATCTTTAGATAATAATGACAGCTTGCTGAATACACAATAAAATTAACGTTCAAAATGTAATATAATTAGTCTTTATATAATTAATATACGACAGAAAATAAGTTTTTTTTTATGTCTGCGTAAAAAAAACTTGTTTTGTACGCCACGTAAATTACTAATTACGTAAACAACGTTATAAAACCTTGCGAACTCTGGTTCCGATCTTGCAAGTAAGCTTTGTGACCAAAGCAAATATAAACATGAACGGAACAAATTTTACATGTATTTGATTTTGTATAATTTTAAATTTGAAGCTGGTTTCAGATTGCCTGTATGTAATCAATTGCGAACAAAGAAACAATTAACAGGGATTTCAAGCTTTGGTAATTTAATTGAGAAGCTGTAACGTTAACCAAAATGTTATCATTTTGTAGTAGGCTTATTAATTTGAGTACTTCAAGATTTTCCAGCGAGGTTCAGCAAACTTCTTAACACAGTATATCCGAAATTTGGATTCTTAATTGAGCGAAAAGAATCGTTTATTATAAGCTTCGCTACTTAAGCTAATTTCCAAAATATTAATGCAAGGATTCCGCTAGGATTTTCAGTTTGGGGTTGGTGGGTGTAAAGTTAAAATTGCTAGGGTGTAAGTGGTTTTGAACGGTTTCTATCCATTTTTTTGACCGTTTTTAAAAGTTTGGGGGTGACCACAGGATGTGTGTGTGTGGCAGAATTACTGTATAAATGTCTATAGAATTTGTTTCTCGTAGTTAAAGAAACGTTTCTTGTTAGGTTACATTGTATGCGTATGGATCCAAGAAATGTCTTCCAGTACTGACTCCTTCCTATCTGTGTAAGCCCTGGAGGAAACCTGTAGATTTTGCCACGAAATGTTCGTGTACTTTCTCTGGTCTTTAATGTGGCTTCAGTTTTCCATGAGACGTCACTATTGTATCTATTTACGTTGTATAGGGGATTGTATGTTTCTCGATAATTAAGTAGCTTTTTGTTTTGTGTGGTGCTGTTTGTTTAATTCTATTGTTTGATAATGCTTCGTGTAAGTAGCCTTCAGTAAAACCATTTTTCATGAACGCTCTCCTCTCAGGTTCGTTGCGTTAGGGGATTAAAAAAATACGGCTAATTTAATTGAAAAAACTTTGCGTCTTGATTACACTTTCCTCATTAAAACTTGCTTGCTTTGACTGAGTTTATTTCATTTCATGTAATTAGAGGCACTTGTTTCGTAATGATAGATATGAAGTGAAGGCATGAGTTAGACATGTTTGTATTCATGTTCGTTTATTCACTTTTGTAGCTAATTCTGTTTTTTTTTTTCTTCTTGTGTTCATATGGCGACTAATGAACAATGTGAGTTCTCGTGAAAAGCGGATTGAACGCTATGATTGATCCATTTGCTCTTAATCATCGCAGGGGACATGAATGTGAAGAGCTGAAGAGTATTAATCTCTTTTGTCAACATTTTCATTTTTGTGACTATTCAAATATAGACGCAAATAAGCGAAAAAGGACGGTAATTCGTTTTTTTTTTTCATGAAAATTTGAAATGCATGGAAAAATTGGTTATCATCCTAGCTTGGAATCGATCCCGGTTCGGGTACCACTTAAGCACCAGGCCCAGTTCATTCCATGTGGCTTGTCTGGTGGACAAACGTCGTGTGCGTGGGTTTTCTCGGGGTTCTCCTGTTTACTTCCACTTTCTTCATTCCACCAATTATCCTATTCTCATCCATCCAGTCTGAATGTTTTAAATAAAATTCAAAATTAAACACCAGGCGACAGAGCCAAATTCTGTACGCAGGGTGTGTTCTTGTGACATTAAATTGGATACCCCCATACATATTTCAGCAGTAGCCGCTGGACCGATACTCCACAACAGTTTCTTTCTGTGAACGTGAAAGACGAGAAGGTTTTCTTCATCGCCTGGTTATTGACTGAAATTGGATCCTTTAGTGAAACTTGGGAAAACTATATTATACGAAGGAAACTGACCACAAAGGTCAGTCTCTTCCAAAGGTTGCGTAGCACTTGCGTAAAGACTAAAGATAATGGTATTGTTGTTGGTTAAATTGTCACTGTGTGATCTTACCATAAAACTAAATAATTACAGCAGACACGTACATGCAGCATGTGAACTGTCTGAGAGATGCACTTGAAGAAAAATTTACCGCCCTGGACTGTATCCCTTTAGCCCCTCCCCTAAATCCGCCACTTTCTCCAACTTCATTGCTGGGAAGGTTTTTCGAAATGACAACCATGTGAAGAAGTGGCTGGATGACTTCTTTCTTCCCTTCATACCCATCAGCATCAATGGGTAGAGATAAGGAAGTTTCCTTTAAGTTTTTGGTTCGTCGCGTTCACTTTTACAGATGTTTTTTTATATATATATATATATATATATATTACCGTTTAAGAATTGTCCTTTGTTTTAGTGTTAAAACATCAATGAAAGAATGCAGCGAATAAAGCATATATGTGCGTTAGTCCTTACGATGTAGTGGTTAAGATTGCGTAATTCTTCTATTCAGTCGAGGCTTCTCCTACATTGTTTTAAATGACACAGACTAACGGTCTATTGAACAGAGATGTTCGAAGTGAGTGAATTGTTATTAACGTCCTAAATGAACAGATGCGATTCTAAGGACTGGATCTACAGTTTTTGGTAAAGCGGGCTCCGAACCAGTGCGTTTAATAGATCCAGCGGGATTTGCACCCATGACCACGTGCACAGAAAGCAAGCGCTCTAATCTCGGTCACCCCGAAGTCGGAGATATTCGGAGTCTGCTGTACTTTAAAAAAAAAAGAAAAAAAAAGTTGAATCAATCGAACGAGGTAAATGTTAGTTGGTCTTTTCGTATAAGTATTCTCTGCCGACCCCCTTTTATCCAGGATAGTTATGTTAATCCTCCCCTAGGATTTAATTCAAGTGTTTTCTCTTACGACTCCAGCAATGTAATTCTAATATTGTTTTGGAGTATATCCTTAAATCTTTCATGATCATTGACTAGATAGTTGAATATAATGTCAGAGGTCATTTAGTTTTAAGTACTTTTTTCGTAATATCCCATCTGCTGTACAAAAGTTGAAACCATATAAAAGGTTGGCACAGAAGTATGTTTTAAAGGAGATAGACCTGAAATATTCACATACCGTGAGGACTGTTTTATTACATCTGTTGCGTCTGCTAGTAGTGTAGGCGACTAGCAAGTAATACTACTCCGCCCCCATCATGATTCCATTGAGAAATCATCTTTTCAAGATCCGTTAGGAGATAGATGTTCTTGTTGCTTCGTTTGTGCAAGCACTATGGTGTTTTCAATATGCTCCCTCTCCATTGGTAGAATCGTAAAGCCCTCTTCTGAGAAGGAAAAGACTTGTCAAGAATATAATCGGATTTAGAATTGATATGAAAGGGAACGTTTCTTTGGAAACAGTTTTTATATTTGTGAACGAATTGAATAGACACATACGATGTTTATAGGAAGTGGGTCCTCCCAACGCATCTCATGCTGTTAATTTACCCATTTTTCAGCGTGCTTTTGTATATCTTGGAAAGGGAGATATATCGACATTATATAAGTTGCGTAGTTTTGACTTGAAAAAATGTAAAGAAACATTGCTGTCTTGTTCTGAGTTATGTAGCCGCGAGGGAGGAGTCGTAGCGTGATCATGAGTAGGAAAACACTTTTAATAGCCAATGAGAGGCAGGTAGTAAAAGCGCTTGTTCTCGCCGATTGCTTGTGCACTTCCCACTTCACCCCGCACACTATCCATGACCCCTCTCAGAGGTGTACAGAACTCGGAACTGCCCTAAGAATATATGAATTAACAGTCGTTCAGAATTTACTAATCACTATGTTTGTATTGCATACTGACCGTTGGAACTTGACGTTTCGAAAAACTGTAAAAACAAAGAAGTTTCGAGCCTTTTCGGCCCTGCCTTCACTAGGTTTTGTTGACTGTTATGAAAGAGAAAGAAAATGAAATTTGAAATAGATTGCAACTGTCGCAGTTCTAATACGTATATAAAATGAAAAAATAAATGTGAAGTGGTCTCTAAATTATGAGAGAGGAGAAGGTGCCAGATGTAAAAGATGAACTTGAACGCTTTAGATGGAATACAATTGTAGAAGATCTAAGTTGTAAGAATGAAAATCATTTTATTTTTTCATTGCTGAAAAAATCGTTTGCAATATTTCAATGGCAGTTGAAAATTTATCAATCATGTTTTCAGTTGAACTGAAGCGCTGGAGATCTTGTGAAAGTGTATCAATACTACATTAGAATCATACTTTTAACACAAAATAAATATTTCCGTTCGTTACCGAACTGAACTCATGTGTAGTGAACTTTATAACTGTTTTCAGTTATTAACAATTCAACTGCTTTCAGCTTTTAAAAAACGTACGTTGCTGGACCGTACTGGTAGCTGTAGCCTAATAGTATTAAGGTGTGAAGGATGACGTCTCAGAGCGAGCACTTCCGAGGTCCGACAAGGGGAAATAATGGCTAGATCCTTTAATTCGGGGGTATTCCGACATTAATTAGCCTCCTGAAACCGGGGTACCTCATTAAGAATGTCCGGCAGCATGATCCAAAACCTATTAAATAAATTGCAGTATCTTTAATAAAACAGCGAACTAAATGTAATACCTTCTTTGAAATTTATTAGAATCCCTTCAAAACCCTATTTTAATATTTTTTTTTTCAACTTCCACGACCCAGTTGCACACAGCCCGAGTCCCCCTCGTTGAGAAACCCTGAAGAGCATGGGTTATATAAGATATTGTTGTAATGTCTGTTTTTAATGCTGTGAACCTTCATTTTTCTCGAACTAACACTAATTCAACGAATGCGTAAAAGAATTATCAAAATCCTTTTTGCAGTAGCACAAATTTTGTTTCTGTAATGCATTGTGTTGAGTTTGTGTTGTGCGCTTGTTGACCAAACTAAATATTAAATTGCCCGTATTTTTTTCAGCCGTTGCCAATGATTCGGATGTAAATGCAGATCGAAAATGGAAAAACTGATTGAAATGTCTGTAATAGATATGAATGCTTAAAGAACTGAATGAAGTTGAAACATAACTTTAGGACTAATGCAAGTTATTCTCGAATTTTAAGTATTTCTCAGATGGCGTGGATATAACCCAAATGTTACCGTTGGTCCGATTCAACTCAGAGCATCCATTAATCATTTATTAGAAAAAGTAATGGCTGTGATATTGTTTTTTAACTGCATGTGACGTAGAACATCTTCCTAAATTCTTAAACCAATATTTGTTTTGCATTATCATAATTCAAGTTAAATGCAAATATATGAGGAAAAAGCGATGTGAATAATAATAATAATTTTAATTATTAATAACATATCTTTTTTCCTAATTATTTATTATTATTGTTGTCATTAATGGTATAGAAGTTGAAGAAAATAAGTGATACATGAACCAGTACAGGAGCAGAGCTAATCTTCGCAAATGACTTCGACATAGGGAGAATTGCACAAAGGGTGAAATGTAACAAAAAGGATTTTTTAAAATTATAATTCATTATGTATACGTGCAACATAGAGCAAGAATACAATACTCTTAGCTCATTTAGTACGTATGAAAATTTTATTGACTACTCTTTCCTTAGGAATTATCTCGCAATTTGGGAAAATATGCGTGTTGATGTACTGTATTTAGACATCTCGTAAGTAAGGAGAGGAAGTTAAAAGAACTGAAAATGTGAGGAAATAACTTCTTTAATGAGCCTTCGACCGGAGGCTTTGTATTCCTAGCCTTTAATGAGCCTTCGACCAGAGGCTTTGTATCCCTAGCAATTACAAACATTAGTGGGAATACCCACAGATCATTTCCTCTACGAGGAGAGAGACAATACTATCTGACTGTGTGAATAGTCAGAATGTTTGCTCATTAGGAAATCAATGACTATACTTTACTAAATACCGGTAGTTATTTGAATGTGATTTAAAGCGATAGTATCATCTCTGTGAGGTGGTATTTGCATCAGCGTAAAACCACAGAAATCGTTTGGAGAGATAAAGCAGAGCGATTTGCTTGCTGGAATGAGCGTGAGATAGATCAAATAGATAGGACTCTAATAGCGATGTATATTTCTTTAATTAATTAATTAATTATAACGGTCTTCGTAAATCGGTGGTTTTGACATTAATGCAGACGCTAGTTTACTTTCAAATTTTTACGCTATTTTGTATAAAATATCCGCAAAATGTTAGTAATCGTTATAAAATCAAGAGCATATTCTTGTCATTTTAGAAAAGCATTTGCCAATTCTCTCATCTAAATATAATAAAATTGTAATCTTTCACACGATGCAGTGTACTTGGTTTGACTACAATAACCATCTACTCACAACAATTTTGTTATTCTCAAGAATTAGTAAATGTCACAGCCCATTTCATCGAAAGATTAATTTCGTCAGTGCTGACGTATACAGGGTGGTAACGTAATGCATCGAGAGAGAAACTTCGAGGGATTATAAAATACACTAAAAAAGAAAAGCAATTAATTTCTTTCTTTCTTTTTTGATGCAGTATCATCCGTCGAAATGTGTTGGTACATTACGTTACCACTCTGTATTTCTCGCAAAAAATAATTGCTTTAAAAATATTGTGTGAGTAGGAACTTGGCGAGTATTACATAAATGGGGAGTCATGGTTAGGCGAAGTTCTTATTGCAACTTTTCGGTTAGGAAGTTGCACCGACTCTTTCTTTCGAGTTTGTTTCCAGTAAATCTTCCATACTATATCGCTAGACTCTTCCTCTGTATATTGCACCCTGAATACACTAGATTTTTCCAAATTCGAATTCAACCTTTGCGATATAATCTAAGGTGACCATATCTTTTCCAGTGATTCCGGGGAAAATCGAGATAATTCCACTTCTTCCTTGTTGCAACAGTAAATTTGACTAGCTTTCCTTTTTTCCCCCCACCCACCACAACATGAAAGATTACTCTATTCTAAATACATCTTGTCTACAGTCCTTGAATTGGAAGTTTAGAAATGACAAGCGCTCAAATCAATCATAAAATTTCTAATGCGATTTCAGAAAAGAGAAATAATTCAGAGAGTATATTTCAAGCATTTAGCGAGAACTTAGAGAATACAAAATTAGAAACCCTGAAAAGAGTGCATCTGGTAGCCTTAGGCCAGCGTTTCTCAACCTTTTTCATCCTGCGACCCCTTTTTTTTTACTATGTCTTCTAACCGGCGACCCACGATTAATTTATTTTCTGTAATATTTGCTTTTCATTTCGAAACATGACAGTTGATTTGCTGTATTTGATAATAAATATCCGAATTATATTATCCAAAACTGTTCAACAAATTATATTACACACGTGTATCTTTAGCAATTACGAAAACAGCAAGCAATAATAATAATAATAATAATAATAATAAAAACTTTCTTTGAAGTGTGTTAGCATACCTCATAATAGACTTAGCACGCTTCCCCATTTCTGGCTGCGCTAAAACTAACGGGTTTTTGCTCAGAGCACGCGATTTTGAATCCATCCGCTAGGTAGCTCTTCCAGAGACCTCGCAGTAGAATATGACGTCTATGGCAGAGCTTCTAGCGGAGGGATTCAAAATCACGTGCTCTGAACAAAAGTTCATTAGTTTTAGCGCAGCCAGAAATGGGGAAGCGTGCTAAAAAAAAAACTATTTAAATTCATTTTCACCTTTCTGCGCGACCTCCTTGAACACAACCCTCGACCCCCACGTTGAGAAACCCTGCCTTAGACAAAAGTCGTTTTCGAATGTTTCTTTCTAAACGAAACAATACCAGTAATATTTTTCGAAGAACATTTTTCGGATTACCCGCGGAGGAAAATAACCGGGGATTAATGTCTTAATCCGGAGGAACTCCCCGGATACTGGGGGTGAATGGTCACCCTAATATAAACACACGTATGTGAAGTAACCGCTAAATATGTACATCTGTTACTTTTCAAATTATGTATAGTTAACATTTAACATATTTGATCAGTCACTACCACATATAAGAATTGATGATGCAAGAAGACTATTTTGCTGCTCTACGATATACTTCTTTCTCTAACAACTTCAGAAATTCACCTCAGTTTAGCATAAACATTTGCGTTTAAATTCATGCATTTAAAACATCCAGTTAGTGAATACAATAACATAAATTTTAATTGAACAAAATTTAGCTTTAACACCATCTAATGAGATTTATCCCCGTTTGGGCAATTTAAGAAATGCAAAGTCAAATAAATGTTAACAACACGTAGTTTGTACCGTATTCGTTTAAAGAAAAATATATTACGTATAACTACCGTCATGGGAGGACACGAAGATTTCTGCCATTGTTGCCCCTTTTCCCAATTTGCTGGAAGTAGAAAATTGTATTGATGGTGGAAATTCACTACTTCTGTACTTGATGTTTGCGTGTGTGAACATGATGTCGACATATATTCCACTGGGAAGTCGAACCGTAACTGGAACGATCTCGTTCGCTGTTACCACGTAAAAGTTATAAATAAATACGCAAAACATATTTGTTAACAGGTTATTTATTTATTTATTTCAGTGCAATTTGAAAGCTGCTTTCCGCCATGTTTACGTATTGAATTAATTGCAAATAGTAGAGTGAAAATGACTGCTAATTATTTAATCAAAATTATGTAGATTCTAGTTTAAAAAATTATCGTAAGAGAGAGAAAAGCTGTTGTAAAATCGAAAATATCTTTAATTTTGTATCCAACACTGAATTTCTAAGATAGATGAGTAAATAGTTAATGTACTGAAGTCTCAAAATTTCGCGAATTTCTTACGAGTTTGCTTTTAGGTTTGTGAGAAAGCGTTACTCCAGAAGATAGATTTGACGTTGATTCCAAAACATTTCGAAATTTTAAAATATGTTGATAAATACGAGGGAGAATCAATAAATAACAGTATTTATTACTATTATTTACAAGAGTGTAGAAATGGTTCGTATTTTATTTTTCAACACTTTCCCCCTGCTTCGCAACATACACGACTCGCCCTCAAGGCTGTAAATGCTTTCTAGAAACGTACTTTTTTTGTGTGGCTACTAACTTTACATCGCTTCCATTACCGCGTGGTCTTCTGAAAACTTCTAATCTCACAAGTGAAGACTTGAAGTAAATAGGGCCATTTTCCTGCTTACGAGAAAAACCTTTTTTTTTAAATTCTATTTCCATGTAAAACATGTCTTACCATTTTATAAATACTCAATACAGGAACTAAACAATGTGTTTGGACTTTGATTCTTATGTTATAGGTCTAACAACGTATAGTGATATTCATGCAAAAACTCAGTTTTCACAAAAATGCCCCTTAGTGCCTTATTTACTTCGTCTTTAAATGTTCTTCCAATGAAAGTGTGATGACGCAAAGTCCAAACTGTACGGTGGATGTTCATAACATCTCAAATTCAGAGCACGTAGTGTATCCGCTGTACGCACAGCCGTATGGAGGCAGGCGTTTTTGTGAAGCCGCAATACTCCTTTTGATTGATCGTATCGCGGGGTCCAACTTGTTCACTAGATGTTACTGTATCGATCATTAATCACAGTTTGACATTTTCCTGGAACTTCGCAAATATAGGGCACTCACATCAGTATGACTTTCTCAGCGGAGACTTTGTTTCTTTTCTGTTGTCTACTGACATTTTGTCTCGGTTTTGAAATGTTTCACCTCGTTTATACATTTTCCCAGACTCAACAGATGTTTCCATACCAACCTTCATTCTTTCGTAGGGTAAGAAGATTTTTCATACCGTCGCGACAACTATAAACGGATAACGCTTTCTTGCTTTTTCCACGGTGCAAGCCGACAGTGGAGCGGGCATGTTGAACGAGCTATTGTGCAGGCGCCAATCGTCACTACCCCTAAGGGATATTGCTAAGGAGCAAATTAGCTTGAAGATCTCTTTGCTTTGGCTTCTATGTCTGCCGCTCGAACTTAACGAAATGCTTGCTGTAACCCTTCCTCAATCATAAACCTTGCTTACACACATTGGCTGTGTTCAGTTTCATGTGTCATTTGTAAAGGAGACGAATCCAACCTCATTATTTGTCACGATATTACGTAATTTGTGTTGACTCTGTGCTGAATTGAATTTGAATTGAATTTTTAAGGCCTTTAGGCAACTTTTGGCTCAGGCCGGATAGATGATGATGAGATGAATTGGTGGGGTAAAGAAAGTAGAGACCCCCGCAAAAAAAACAACCGAACACAGTGTTTGTCCACCACACAATCCAAATGACATGAGCAGGGATCGAACCAATGAACTCTTGCATCAGAGCTGAGTGCTCTGCCGTTGAACCACTACAGCCTCGACTTCGTGCTGTCTTTGGATTAAAATATTTTCGAAATTATACCTTCTTCTTTCTTTCTTTCTTTATTTATTGGTGAAAGTTCATGGGAATTTTGCTTGAGCGTCAGTAATAAAGCTTCTAAAGTTGGTTCTTTGTGTCCTGTTGCACGTCATATTAGTAACTTTCAGAATTCTCGAGTGGTTTGCACCCCGAAACTGCAGTATCATGACTGTGGGTGTAACCTTTTTGATGGAAACTACCCTGCAGACCGTTTTTAGTTTTATGTGAAAATATATGAAACCATGCCGTTTCACGAACTTCATTCGCAGTTCTTCGGGGACTAGGAAAAGATAAAAAGAAAGAAAGAAAGAGAGACAGGGTGGGGAGCAAGAGCTAGAAACCGAACATGGAAGACAGTTACAGCATGAAATGCCACGATGTGAGTTGCATTTCAGTTAAAAGCAAATGGATCGATGGAAGTTGCTGGATTCCATTGAGTCGGATCGAGTCTCCCAAGGTCGACAGATGTTCATTCATAATATACTTAAACCTTACATTCACTGAAGTAAAGTTATGTTGAAGCTTTGAAGGGATTTGTTACCAGTTGGAATTATAAATATATAACTTTGTCCTTTGTGTTTTTTTTAGACATGGTTACCAAATGTACTTCGGAAAACGCACTTCTAGTTGACAGTATGGTGTAATGCTTTACATCGATGACTCCAAATTATCAGTGAGAATGTGAAATGTGTTTGAACCGTGCTTGAACAATGTTCTGACTAAGATTTGTTAAATCCTGTTAGAGAAAAGGCTGAGCTACATCATTGCTGCTTTCTTCTTAAAGTATCTTAACCCCACAGTGGCAGAACCAGAGGCGTACTGGAATGAAAATGAACTATTTTGAGGTTATATATACTTTCTCTATTCATTAAATTTCTATTATACTGTCTTAAATCCATTGACAGAGCCATTTTAAGTGGTCTGGTGGTTCCGGTCGCGTAGTGTATAATCGTGATAACCTGTGATCGTCCTGACAAAGATTTCCAGGAGTTTCGTCAGTGTCGCCAGGCGAAGGCCGGAATGGAACCTAAGGTAATGCTCTGCGCGCTACCTTCCTATCTTTGCCATGTAGAAGTGCTTGCGGAGGGACGACATCCATTAAACTTGTAACGGCTTAGTCCATAACTGCTTCTCTAACTCACGGATTGCAGATTATTTAAGTTTGCAATCATCACTTTGAGCACAGAATAAGACTCGAGATTTTTTTCAGGAGGATGAGGTGACCAGCAGGACTTTATTCTCGAAATAGAAATAAAATTGAACGGAAAGGGTAAGATTCTGGTTCCGATTTGAAAGCACGATCTTGTGTAGTAGAATGCATCTTCCTATATTTCACGTAGTGCATTATTAACTAGGGGACTCCATAGTCTAGTGGTTAGACTGTTGGACTCGTGCCCGCGTGGATCCGGGTTCAATTCCCGGATGGAGCCCCACTTTTCGGTGTCCACCCAGCGTCGTGAGGCAAACTGGGAAGTCACGTGAATAAAGACTTGACGGCCACTCGGTCTAGAAAGCCCCTAAGGGCGCCTTTACATACGCGCGAGACCGAGTTCTCCCGCTCTCGCTGATCCTTTCACATCAACGCGGGCATTGCCTGCGCGGGAAATCTCTGCGAACAGGGTTGCTGTGTAACCAGTTTTAGTGACGTGGTGGCAATGGACACACGCAAGAAAGTTATTCATGTTTCTGATGATATGAGTACCAAGGAAATTACTTTAATTCGTTAGTTCGTTATTTTATAAAATAATATATTAGTTCCAAACGTGTGGTTTAAATCAATAACCCGAATATTTGAACAAATGGCTCAGCTCGAAAGATTATTATTATTATTAGTATTATTATTATTGTCTGTTGTCCTTCAGAAAACAACATCGGCTTACCGTTGCTTTGTGACTATTTGCTACCGAAAATATATCTTTTGCTTGTTTGGGATATCTGTTGAAATAGTGGAATAATTCCGAGATTTTTTTTTTATAAAAACTTTTCTTTTACCATTATTTGAAATATGTATGGGTCTAAACCAATATTACTTACAACAATTAAAGTAGCAAAAAAAAAAAAAAGATCTTTAATACAGTAGTGTCCCCGGTGGATGAGTGGTTAAGCTCGTTGTTTTGTAATCAAGGTGTCCTGGGTTCGATTCCCGGTGGGCACACAAATGGTTCGGATCCCACGTTAAACTGTAGGCCCCATCCTCAGGACATCATCATCATCATCATCATCCCATGGAAGGCAATGGCAAACTACCATGGGTTCACCTTGCCCAGGGATCTCCGGGTCAAAGACCTGCCTTCGGACAGAACACCTATCATTATCATCATTAATACAGTATCGAGTAAATAAAATGAATGAAGAAATTCCGTCTTCAAACTGATTTACCGAAACACAGTTCCGGTGCGTCCGGCCTACTTTAGTTTATTTAGATTGTGTAATTTTTTCTGCTTGTACAAAAATCAGAACAAATAGTTGTTTATTAATTCCGTAGATATATGAGAAACGGGAATATGATTCACTTTCAAATTTTCGACGTGAAACTACTACAATTTCATGAAAAATGTATATCTGTAATTATTCTTTTAGCTGACAATACATCTTCATAACAAAGAAATAACTTCTTGTTTACGGCTCTATGAACATTTATATCAACATTATTATGATCCAACAAGATGATTAGCTTTTAATGAAACAATTCTAGCTACCGGCCTGGTGTAATTGATGAAAATACAGCGTATCTTCGTGGTGTTTTCTGACAACACTGTTGTTTCTTTCGCTCGCGCTAGTGTGAAACAGCTTATTTACTTCAATATCTTGCTTGGCTTTCAGCGGGCAGCTCTCGCGAAAGTCTCGCCGCATCTCTCGCCTCGCGCTGATGTGGAAAGCCCAATTGCTCGCATTGTATTTCTAAATCACGCGAGAGTTGTCCGCTCCGCTCTCGCGCGTATGTGAAAGCGCCCTATGGTCAAGTTATGATTGCTGTCTGTTGGATTCGAAACCAAGGACCTTCCGAATCTGAAGTCAACGATATACCAACTGAGCTACGGCCGTTCGGTGATTTAATTGAGAGTGTTTTAATCTCATTTTTCTCTGTAAAGACCGCGGTGGCTGAGTGTTAGAGCGCTCAACTCGGGTACTAGGGGTCCCCGTTTCCTCCCACTTTCTTCATGCCACCAATTCTCTGATTATCCATTCGACCTGAGCCAACAGTTCACCTTTGTGTGTAAGGCGTTGTTGTGCATTTCTAAAAGTATTTCTTCTCGCTTTAATGTAATGCTTATAATAAGTAGTTTCTTCAGTTAGTGTTCTCTGAAAGAAGAAAAACAAATTCTGTAATCATGATTCTAGGCATAACCTGTGACAATGGAACCACTTTTCGTTGCTGAACATCATGCGTTATATATTAGACTACGTTTTCTTGCTGGGGAAACCAAGTCGAAAGCGGTTGGGTATGATGCAAATCCACTATGGGATTCTCAGTTTTGTGTTTTGGTCGGGAACCTTCGTGCATGCACAATGAGTTCAACGTGATAATAAATATTCCTGCTAAGGGACAAAGAAAATGAGCAGCGGAAATTGTCACAGATAGAGAGAGAGGAGAGAGAGAAAGAAAAGAGAGAAGGGAAGAGGTCATGTTATTTTCGCCTTGTTAAATTCGCCAATGGAACGAGTATGTTACAAGAGTCACTATCCCAAGGGTTATTCTTATGCCTTTGTGTTCATCCATGATTCAGCATCGGATGCGACTCACATCAGGCGGAAAGTCATGATTATTTCACTTTGTGTTTTTTTTATTCCCAATTTTTGGACTATGGTTTTTCATGTGTATTTTTCTATAGTTTTTAAAAATAATTTTACTGGTAGGATCTACACAAATTTACTTGTGTAAAAAAGCTGGTTTTGAATACCTTCCTATATTTATGTGGATTCTGAGTACTTACTAAAATTACTATTGTTACATATATTTTGGTTTCAATCATTTCTTAATCAAATATACGAATCCTATAGGTCCTAAAGTGAGTTAAGAACCTAAAGAAAGGCTAAATTGAAACTTTCAGAAAAAAAAAAAGTTGGCATTAATACATCAACTTCTAATGTTAATAGGAAAAATATGCATGAATGTGCATTTTTGTGCTTTCATTCGTTGCTGTTTTCGTTCGACCAGAGCCAAAGCTGCTTAAAGCCTTTAACTAAAAATTCCAATTTAATTCTTTCTTTCGTTGTACATGTAGGAATTCTTGCAGAGTTTATGGTGTAGCCATATACCGTGAAGCTGGTAATTGTATGGCGTAGTACATTGTCTGCGTTAACAAAGTTTAACACCTGTTCTATTCATTTTAACACAGATTAACAGTGAATGTGATATTAAAAAGGAATTTCGTTGTTGATGTAATCCAACAGATTGCGGTTTAAGATGTAATGTAAAAAACGCAGTATAGTTCATGTCTAGTAGAGGGAGGAATTTTGTAAGTGTTGCTCCAAGTGTTCCTTTTGTATGGTAATCTTCAACTGCATATTAAGAAAATAGCTATTCTGAATGTTGATTTTCTTTCTTTATTAACACTTCTTTCGTTACTTTATGTTCAGTAAATGGTTAACATATCAAGGAAAAGCCAAATTGTTAAGGTTAATGCGTGTAAAGCAACGGTCTCCAACAAATGATGGACAGCACTACCTTCGTATATGTCTAATGCATTTTTATCGTTTCACGAAATTGCAATGCTGCTCCTACAAATTCAATCCTAGAGAGTTTTTTTTAACTTTCAGGGAAGAAAGTTCATAACCAATTCAAGAGTTTAATCAATGCCGATTTTTTATTTTCGTTTCTGTTCATTGTTGAAAGATCTTCATTGTTATAGGTTTTGATATTCACAACAACAATCAAGCTGTTTCATCAACGAAAAAAACAAACAAAAAGCAAAAAAAAAAAAAAAAAAAGAAAGAAACAGCACTGATCGACCTCTTGAATTGGTTATGAACTTTCTTCGCAGAAAGTTAGAACTGTCTACGCTTAAATTTGTAGGAGCAGCATTGAAATTTTGTGCAACGATATAAATAAATTAGTAAGGTAGTGCTGCCATCTTTTGTTAGAGATCGTTGCTTTACATTAACCTTAACATATCGTTGATATTTATTTGCTACTTATTTCATTTTGAATGCAAATATTTGTCAGTTTAATACAAGTATGGTGGAAAAATAAAATCCTAAAACTGGCTTAACCAACCAACCTTTTTATAAAGCCTAAAACGATGTTTATAAATCCTAAAAATTAAGGCCCTATTTATGTGTACCAGTTAACTTCTTGCGTACTCTCTAGCCGCGTTCTTGGTATGGTGAAGCCGAACGTTAGTTGAGAGCCGCGTTAAGATGCTTTCTGCTGTGATTACGAAAGCACCGAGCAATCAACGCCGAGAAACTTTTCGAGAGTAGTCAGTCAGAAACGAGGACACTTAAGCTTCGCTCACAGCTCTTTATGTATAGGTAGTGAAGTTCCTGTACATACATGACTATTTCACGTACAAAGTTTGTGTAAAGTTTACGCAATTTCAACAAGATGGTAGGAGTGAACAAAATGTGTTATTGTGAAGAGCTTTGATTCCTAAAATCAGAAAAATCAAGTAGCTCACCCACTCTGTTTCTGTAATGAAAAGGGGAAAGAAAACTGCTGGGGATTAAATACGAAATTTTGCCCTTCTCCCACGGTATGAGTATTTGCGATACCACTTCAGCCATTACAATAAAGAGGAAGTGAGAGTATGGAACTTCAGCTGATGAGTTGAGAGAAGTCATCAATAAATTCAATCACAAGTACTGCAATATCAAGTTATCAAAGCAGCAAGGGAGTGTAATCTTAAACATTTATGAATCCAAAGTCCCGACTGAACTATATTTGTTCAGCTAGAGAAGTTTGGTGGCAACGGAAGACCGCACGCAGACTTCGGATTGGAACTGGGGAACTACACAGGTTCAAGTTCTCTTGCTTACCAATTTGTCATACGGAGGTGGTTTTTTTTTTCAGTGTTTTCCTCATTTTCACTAAGTGAATGCCACTATTCTACATAGATTACAGATTTGGCCGCGCGGAGATTTATTTTTGTTACTGACCAGAGCTGAAACGGGTCACCGGGTCATATGAATCGTCTGACTAGATTCAGTTTGTTTTTATCAGGTGACCAAAGCCAGAGACGTTATCCCCGGAGCACGAAAAATACGAAGCCACCCAGAGCGGGTCAATTGTTGAGTTTCGGATCGGGTCACATATAATCACGTCAGGCCGGGTCACCAAAAGTGACCCGGTTTCAGCACTGTTACTGTTCAGAAACAAAAATGGGACGACGATTTTACAAAGGCGACTGAAGTACAACGGATTCCCAAGGAATTAATTTGTAGATAACCCAGTCATCACTAACGACGAACAACGTTGCTAAGTAAGTTTCAATTTCTAATTTATCAGGAATTTCTTTTGCTTCTCGTGAACATCGAAGATATTTGACTTAACCCATATTTCCGTGACATCACAGGCGTACTGCATGAGTACAAAGTAGAGCTGAAATAGGGTCACTTTTCGTGACCCGACCTGATCTGGGAAGGTAATTATCTAGGCATTTTCGCATCGTGCTTTTCTTGCTCTGGGAAGTAACACCTCTGGTCCCGGTTACCTCTGAACGAAACGCAAGGAAATAATCAAAAGCTGTTTTGCGTACTTGTCTCACCAGGCTGGAATTGGGTCAGCAAGCACAGACCTGGTCCAAATCCTGAGCCGATGACCCGTTTCAGCTCTGACACAAGGAGGATGTATTGCGCTTGGCACAGTCTCATTTCAAAGTAATGGAATGTTGTTATCAAGATATATATATATACAGTTTTTTTTTCTTCAGGAAGAAGTGTGAAGACGATAAAGGAAATAAATTCATGATTATGGACGAGCGTGAATTTTATGTACGAAAACCGTTGAATTATATATTGAGTCTCAGTTACCTCTGGATTTTAAATAGAAGTGTGCTTGCTTTCCATTGTGACCTTTTAACCACGCTGTGAATTTACATTTCATTGGATTCGGTTGTCTTTTTTCTTCTTCTTCTTTTTAACAACGGAAGATTTATTAGGTGCAGTGTTCATGCGTTGTCAGTGTCCTGGAGCTCTTTTGTAATCCACTTTTTTCATTTATTTTATGGGTACCTAGGGAAAAGTGTTGTTGCACACGACAGGGGGTATGGTGTTTTTGTGTGGGTGTGTATAGAACACACCTTCACATGAATCTTTTATATTGGTTTCTCAGAAATTATTAGCGTGAGTCAACAGAAGTTTTTTTTAAAAACATTTTATGTTGAGAAAGCATCTCAAGTCATGTGCGTGACTGCTAAGAGGGTAGGAGGGGCATGGGAGGAAACCGCTTATTATTCTGTTATATACCAGGCTATTAGGGATATTTTCTGTGAGGTCGTAATTTATTTTCGTGAAACTCATATGTAGGTGATGACATTTAGCAGCACACGTTTTTAACGAGTGAATGAATTGTTTTTAACATCCTAGACAAGGTAGTGGTCTTGTTAGGAAACACATTTTTTAACGAGTGAATGAATTGTATTTACGTCCTAGGCAAGCTATTGGTTTTGTAAGGACGGGACCTACAGCTTTTGGTGAAGTTGACTCTGAACCATTTCGTTTAATGGACTCCCGTGGGGCTTGAACCCGTGAACACATACAGAGAAAGCGAACGTGCAAACCAATCGGACAACCTGGGGACCTACACTATTATAAGGTAGCCAGTATGTGGTGTTTCTCCGAAATGGAACGTTGTCGTATTTACTTTCTCACTCGCTGTCTGACTGCTAATTATTTATGGTGAAGCAGTCTACATCACCAAATTGTTTTGGAGCAATCTGAATCAAATTGTTTTGGAAAGTCGCCCAAGTCTCCTGATGTACATTTTTAGACTCGATCGGTTGTAAGTGTGGATGACCCTCGTAATTAAACACGCACAGTATTTTTGCCTATGTAGAATTCAGATTACAATACATATTAATTCAGCCGTTGTATAGAAGAGACGATAAAACAACGAATGAAAGAGATTCTGGCTGAAGGCTAACTTACTTTATGACTTGTGAAACTCCCAAGTACACCGTCGCTATAACAACAGTTTGCCATTAGATTCTGTTAGCCAGTTTTCATCGCGAACACCTACTACTCGAAGATCTCTTGTAATATTGCCCTCCGAACGCCGTTTCGGTCTTCCCAACCACGATAATAGTTTTCTCCTCATCTGAGCTACATGGCTTTCCCATCTTAACCGTCGTGATTTCATTATTCTTACATCGTGTGAATCATACAGTCTGCGAATCTCTTTATTATGCAATCTCCTGTATTCTTCGGTCATCTCGTTAAGTTTCGATCGTATATTTTTCTCAAAACCACATTTTCAAACACTCCCAATTTATGTTTATCTGCCAGGGTCGTACTCCAACTTTGGCCACCTTAAAGTATCACCGACATTATAACCATTCTTTATATTTTCAGTTTCTGCTTTCGTGATATTAATTGCGAGGTTAGGAGTTTCTGGATTGAATGAAAACTTGGAGTTCCCCGATGTTACGCGACCTATTATTTCTTTCGAGACCTCGTTTTTGCTTGTTACATTCGAAGTATTTAAATTTGTTTACTTTCTCTATGACCTCATTCCTAATTGTTATATTTCTGTTTCCTTCGTCCTCTGTGTTTCGGCTTGTTGTCATGTATTTGGTTTTCTCTATGTTCACCTGTAGACCTGTCTCATTGCAAGCTTCTGCTAAGAAATAAGAACTCGGTATTATTTTGTGGTGCATTTGTATCGTCCCCCTATTAAATCTTTACCACCCTCGTTGGTTCAAGCAATTCAGTGCTAGAAAGAAGGCTGACGTAGAACTAATTGGAATAAATTTAGTTTGTAGTTCACTTAAGATAAGATAAAATGAATTTTCTTTGCGGTAACAGCACTATGGCTTACGCCCGTTGTAGTTCACTTGTTCTTGTATTTTTACAAGAATAATTTTCCTCTTTAAGACTATTTTAAATATACAAGATGTTTAGTGCATTTCGAAATATTGTGCAGTTGAAGCAACATCCTTGGCTTTGTTTTCAAACACACGTGAAGATAGAATGTTCCAATTGAACGGCTTCTGGTGGTTGACAAACTTGGTGTGCTATAAATATCCTTAACCTTTTCACAACTATTGACACAGGGAGGTAGAGCTATTATATCTCAATAGCTCAGCTTCTAATTAACCTAGAGAGGTGATTTAGGTGTCAAGATGTTCAGGATGGATGAAGCTTTCAGACGATGTGCATTTTATTGAGGTCGGGGGTCCCGCGGGGGGAATAAGTTGGATGTTTTAGCCCCTTTTCCCCCTCCGCATTTAGGGCTACCTAGCCCCAAATGAGATACAAGCATAAAAAATGGTATCAGTAGAGAGAAATGAGTATACTAACAAGTTGAGGGATACCCTATATGTGACCATGAGACTTACCAGAGGTGTTGGGGCGGGCTAGTAAATTTGGCAGTTTTTTTCAGTGCACATTATCTCATGGTAGTTTACAATTATTTTTGGGAATGTTCGTTATATCTTAGTATATGTATTTACAGTATCGGTCTACATACGTCATTCTTGTTGCTACCAAAGTTATCTCGTTGGAATCTGTCCCATAAGCTTTCCAACAAGTTATGGTTCATGTCTTATAACAATTAGTGGGGGTCACTAGGGCTGTCAAGTTAAGGGTGTACATTTTCGTGAAATCCCTGTCTGTCCGGAAAAGGTTGAAATTTATTTTGTAGAGTTAGAATTCTAGCTATGAGTGTACGCAAATATATTTTGATACTTTGATGTGTCAGTTGATTTAATTGAACTTAAGCACCTTATGCAGAATTTTGTTTCTAACTTTTGTGTTTTTTTTTATTTCAGTATGCGCAAGAAACCCAGCATGAGAAAATCCTTCGGGGATTGGCCGTTGGAATAGCTCTCGTCATGTATGGCCGATTGGAGGAAGCTGATCCTCTCATCGCCAGTCTTTGCCAGGATAAAGATCCAATCCTTAGGCGTTCTGGCATGTACACCTTGGCAATGGCGTATTGCGGTACAGGCAACAATCAAGCTATTCGTAAACTGCTTCATGTGGCTGTAAGTATACTTTAGATGATTTTTTATATCAATTTGCATTGTTGGCTGTACAATTTGGTCTGATAATTTATTGAGTTCAGATTCTGTAATCAAAGGTTAGGTTTAGTTTTTATTCCCGTTCTATCATATGCAAAATATTTAAGATGAAACATCATGCACTGGCGATCAGATTTCATTGTTTAAAAAAAAAAACAACAACATATTTTTAAAAAATGTCTTTACTTACTTCCATCGGACGAATAATGGAATTGTACACAAAACAGAGACGGCGACTTCCCACGTTCATTTCCAAGAATAAATGCTCGCCGAGAGACATTTCGCCCCTGACTTGCTAGCGACAGAAAAATATTATATATATATATATATATATATATATATATATATATGAGCTCCTGCGTAGCCTAGTCGGTAGCGCGCTCGACTTCAGTGCGAGCGGTCCCGGGTTCGATTCCCGGTGGGGGCTCAAAAATTTCGGTGTTGACCCAGCATCGTGAGGACAATTGGGGAGCTGCTGTGAATAAAAGACAGTGGCGATCACAGTGAGAGCTTCGGCTCTCCTCTCCCAACCCGTCTGGTCAGCGTGGGAGCAGTAGACCAACTCCTCCCTTCGGGGAGAGGCCTCATCCACTAGTGGATTGAATATGGCTGTGATTTATTTAT
>JAGDQP010022705.1:0-30074 GCA_022664845.1 Lepisma saccharinum
ATTTATGAGAAAACACTAAAGCACTGAAAATTTAATGTACGTGCACTTACTTTAGGTAAAAGAAAATTTAATTCAATATAGCACATGTACTGTACGCAACAGTGTAAGTCGTAAATTAATATCAATGTAAATTATTATTACTGTTAGATAACTCAAACACCAGCTACTCCTAGATGTGAGAAATTTTCAAAAAAATAGGTAAACCCTTTTTACTCACCGTTTATTTCAATAAGATGACATGAAAGTTAAGTTATTGCACACAAATAACTTTAGATCTGAATTTCGATAGCGCAGAAATTCTACTTGAGATAAAAGAAAATAATGATCTGATACGAAGTTTGAAAAGTCACAAATTCTTGAGGAGAAAACCCGACGCATCGTATTTCGGTTTGGAAAAAGTATGTTTCTGAATTCACAGTTCTGTCCATCTATTATTCGAAATAGTAGAAATATAATTTAACCAATTTATTTCACTTTTATAATGCAAGCTCAGATTCTTGTTTCGAAAAATAATACGTAAGTCACTGTTTACATAAACGATTTCATTCGTAAGTACAAAACGTCGAAAATTCTGACTCTTTCTAACACTTCACACACACTGTAAACGGTAGGTCAGTTCCACTAAAATCACTTTTTGAACTTCAAATATTTAGTACATCAAATTACAAGATGGGCAGAGTGAAGCTAACCTGTTTGAACAAAAATTGCCATTCGAACTATTTCCCAAAATTAAATATTTTTAGATTGTATAAAATAAGTTTTGATTTTTATTCGTGATTTGCGATCTAGCCAGGTCTGGGACTATTTAAAATTTAACATGAACACGACCGAACGGAAACTAAAGGCGTCGAAACAGAGCGCAAGTACTCAATCATTACCGACGTAAAGGATTTCATTGTGAGCTTATTCTAATAGACCTTTCGCAAGAGTAGCTGAAGAAAGTAAATAAAGCGATTGCGTAAAACATAATTTTACTCAAAATTCGTGGCGCTTAAATGTATAAGCTGAGAAAGAGATCTGTTGACGAATCACATCTTAAATAAATCACGACATCTTTACATATAGACGACCCATGTCCCCTAACCCAACTATCCCTGCATGGTTACAAAACAACCTTGCACTATAAAATTCATTACTGCGAAATTACACATAGTGCACAAAACATCTATTACAATCCGAAAACGGAATTTAGATAATATTAATTCGGATCCAAAAGTCCAAAACACGAGAAAGAAAAATTTATACACTGAAATTTCAAAGATGTCTTCTTCCGATTAGCGACATTCAAAGCATACGATCTGAACGAGAAATCAAAGTCTCCAAGATTCGTCGAAACTGGTTAACGAACATAGGCTGCTAATGCTTAATTTAAACCAAATTTAGATTACCTGTGGAGATTTTATACGCGAAAGGAGTAATTTTGGCATAAACTGTAATTAATTTCATGGAGTATCAGTAGCCTGCTACTTTTTCGTACATCTGCAGCATCTATAACTGCGAAAACGATACGCCAACTTTCTCAACAGTTGAAGAACGAGAGCGCAGCTCAAAACAACACCAGCACTGATCTCCGTTTCCAACCAAATAAACCAACAATTATATCATTTTGGCACACTGAACGAAAGATCAAAATTATTAGGTATTTTAAAACTGGAAATAAATAAAATAATAATTAAGATAGTAAATGTAATAAATATTTACGAGCAAGGATTCTTCTTGGTGGGAAGATCTGCCAATAATAAGAAAACACATAACTAAGATGAGCTAAGATCCTGGTCCATTAACGGAAGCTGACACTATTACCCAATCAGAAGATGTGTAATGAAAGACTAAAGGAAGATACGTCATAAAGTAGTTCAAATAAAAAACTTGCGCCAGGATAAATAAAACAAAAGAAAACGAAAACATACACCTTTACTCGAAACATAAAAAGAAGATGGTTAAAGAATATTGATGATACTTAGATCACTACAGTAAAAATCTTTTAAATTTGAAGCTCGATATAGTAAAAATTATGACTGTAACAAATAGATGCAAATAGAACGGAGCTTCAAGACCGTTTCAACATGGTTAATATGTCCTCAGTATTTCCTGATAACCACATATGAAATGCTTCATCACATACAAGAAATAGCATTTCTGATAAATCATTTATACTTTACCTTTTCCAAATTATTCGTATTAACATTACGATGAAATCCAGCATTATTTAGTTAGTTACTTATGTTGACAGTACAATAAATAATAAGATTAGAAACTTCTTCGTTAACATACCCAGCGAACACTTTACAATAAAGCAATTGATTCTTTCATATCAGAAGAACTATCCTTCTGTAGCCAACCGTTCGAATACAAATGTTTAGACTAATGTTTTGCATAACTAAATCTGTTTATATCTCTTTGTTTTAGCTATCATTTCATGACTTCACACAAATAACTATTTGTAATACCCAAAATGTAGTATCAGCCTGAACCAAAGATTACTAAAAGCCATGATTAAAACTCAATATAATTTTTACTTTGTGTAAAATCTGAAGTTTGTGTCATCGGCGAGGAATTTGCACTTAAAAACGAATAAATTTTCCTGCTCAAAAAAATTCAGTTTCCTTAAAAATGAAGAATTTTTTTCTCAAAAATTGAATTTTGAGAATGCAGGTTCTCAGATAATAAGAAAGGTAGGTTTCTCAAAATTAAGAATATGTACATATTCATATTACACATATTCAGGAAGTTAATAGACAATAAACTAGCATTTACAGACGTGGTTTATTAATCAGTATCAATCATAAGGAAATCTAATAAGCAAGTACAATGAAACTCTACAGAACAAGTAGAACTACGTTGTCTGTCGGAACCAGGTTTTCACACCATTGAACTACAAGTGGTAAAATAATGGACGCGAGGTATTTACTATTATTGTCGCTGACGTCACATTCTGATGCCCATAGAAGGAAATTTAAACATAATAACTAAGAAATAGCGAATCACTACATTATTTTGTTCGTATATACCCAACATCACCACATAAATAATGAAGATTTAAGTGATGGGGTTGTTAGCGTTCGAGGAGCTAACATCCGTATTAGAATATGACAATATAAATGTTCCTTTCATTGTCATCATTACTGTGTAGATAGATGTTATTTTCTCAAGTTTTGACACATTGCTTGCTGGTCGTCGTTTTCCACTAGACTGTATCACAGGTAAAGCTCAGTCTACCGACTCACACGACTATTGTGCCGAGGTACGGAAAGGACAACTAAATTGACAAAGCGTTCATTTGCTGCTGCCTGGTTGGAGTAGTGGACAAAGTGTCATCTTGTTAGTCACAACTTTTTAATGCATTGCTCAAAATTTTGAGTATGTTTTGCTCAATTTTGAATAAATATTTTATCATTTCTTTTAACACTCGACATAATTTTGATTCAGTGGCTTCTCGAATGTTGGTATATATTTTTTCTCAGTTTTGACTAGGGTAGGAGGCGGATAGATGGCGCGGGAGATACATGGCACATCACGTGATTAGTGAAGAAGGAATATTCCGTTGGCGAAAATCTTTCACACTTTAAGAGAAGACATAAGAGGAGAAAAAGTATAGGGTTGTGCTCCCGGTAGAACCGAAATTGAAAGTGGACCACTACTTTAAACTTGTAAGGCATATCAATTAAGTGAAATATTTTTGTCACCACTATTTTGTATGCAACAAATACTAGGCCACGTGCATGAGGAAGTAATCACGAAATAATATCTCAAAACAATTCATTGAACTCATTTCTACCAATTCCTACTTCACTAATACCAGAAGCATTAGAAAGATTGCTAATAAGTACTGTTATATCATCCGAAATACAAGACTGAAAACAAAAAGTCTGCGGAAAGAAACTTCAAGCTTCCCAGCAGAAGGCAATGCTTGCTCTTCATCGCTTCATTATCTGCAGTTTTGCTCACGACATTGACGATTCACAATCAAAATGAATGCACTGAGTACCTTGAATTGAATGAAAGTACAATGTCTATACAAGATTCGCCAAAATGTGACAAATACACTAAATGGTTAGGTAAAACAGGTTCAGCTTGCCAAGACAAGTGATCTACATGTGGAAGTGAGGAAGTCAGATGATTACATGCTTCTAAGTAGAAACTGTTGTTTTTAACTTAATCTCCACATATCCAAACGCAACATGTTTTTTGGATGCGGAAAGGAGCGCACAAATTACGTACAAAAAGGAAGGTAGCAGCTAGCACCTTAACTTTACAGCGTGCTTTCCATGATGTGTTCCACAATTTTGGTCCATGATATATCCCAGTGACAATATTCTACAGGATGCCTATGTATTACACTAATATAGCTCTGTGAATGATGATCATTCAGCTTTAAACAGTATGGTATATTATTTACGTTATTAACATTTATTTACCAGGTCCCGCGAACGCCTATTGCAGCACTAGGTATTGTTATAAGCGTCAATTTCCATTTATTACAGTGTGTTTGTGTTAATTCTTTTTATATGCACTTCTTGGTACTCACTCTATATGGAACAATAAAAAAAAAGATTCATTTTTTTCCTTTTTCGATCCGATTTTCTTTTGTATAGTGGAGGAATCGTAACAATACACACAAAATAGTAGAATGTTTCACATAAGGTGGGTATATTGAAGTCTCCCATGTTAAAAAAGCGAGCTCCGAAATAACTCATGCGTGAACGACCACGTAATCTGTAGCTAACCAAAGAAAGCCAAGTAATGCAGCTATAGAAATATGATACAAAAGAAGTTGTAATGATCGAAGCGTGATAAGAGGCGATCCTAGTGATCTATTGTAGGTATAAACGATATTACGAAACGGTTAATTCACGCAACAGTGGATCTGTCATGGAGAGAAAAAGCAAAGAACGTCGGATACATCAATGGGATTATGTTGGGTAAAGAAGCCTAAAACTTCTACGTGGTTCTCCAGCCAAAGAAATGCTAATTTCCGACCGTGAATCAGAAGAGATATATAGAGGTATATGTGCGTGTATAGAAACTAGTTGTGATAACTCTTGTGTAAAAGAGGAGGGGGGTACGATAAACCTGTTGAAAGAGATGTATTCGGCCGAGCGGAAATACTGTCACATTGTCAAAGAACGCAGTTAATAACCATAGTAGAATTGAAGGTGAAAAGACAAGAGGTTGTAGTACCCAGAACTCTAAATGTATTTAGAAGTAACCAGATAAATTATTCAATTCCGTGAACACAAGAATAGAACGATATGAATAACAAAGACAGAAGGCAATTGGCAAACAAGTCAGTGCTCATCGTAAAATGGATGGAATGGAATAGTATAGGGAAATAAGCGATCTAAAGAGAATATTTCCTGGAAAGAGTAAGAGAAGGAGAAAAAAGTTGCCGTACGGTTAATGTCGCTTACTCCGTCTATCTATTGAAGAAACAGGGATGGTAAGTACAAGGATGTAAGTGGTATTAGTAATACTTAGTTTGTCTATCCCCCAAGTCTGACCAGTATCAGATTTGTAGTGGTATAGCTACTTTGTCCGTCTTACCAATGAGGAATTTTTTACTATTAGTGTTACTTACTTCGTGTATTCACGGGTGGATATTTTGTCAATGTGCAAAAGGTTTCGGGTAATACCATCACATAGTTTCCCTGCCCCTCGTGACTGGCCAGTATATGATTTTACTGTTATATCCAGTTTGTACGTCTGTCCAGTGAGGACTTTTTACTAACAATGTTACTTACTGTGGCTTTTCATCGGTGGATCTCTTGTCGATGCGTAAAAAGTTTCGGGTAATACCATCACACAGTATCCCGGCCTCTTGGGACTAACGAGTACATGGAATTACTGTTATAACCATTTTGTCCGTCTGCCCATTGAAGAATTCCTTAATAATAGTGTCGTTTACTAAATAAAACGCCTGCGTTGGTAACTAGAGAGGGTTTGAGTATTCGTGGTAGTCAGTCAATCTGACCATGGAAGAGACTATATCGAGAAATATGCCCTCGGTGTCCTTTGAATGCATTTGGCTGTTTTCATGATAGAACTTCCTCTCGTGTGAGTTTAGTTTTGTGTAAGAAGGCGGTATTATTCGTTGCCCTGTCAGAAATAGATTGATCCATGTGTAGCCTACTGGTATGAAGTGGTCGAGAGTACTTTGAAGATGTCAAGATATTGGTTTGTACGACAACGTTTGCTTTTCGAGGAACATATATATATATATATATATATATATATATATATATATATATATATTCAGGAATGATACTACAGTTTTCAGGAATGATACTACAGTTTATGATAGGTGAATACAAGAATATAACTAGACATATATATCATCATATTCAGCCGTTCAATATTGTTATATACCCATATAAATATTGATATACGAGGTACCATTTTGAACGAGTTTCGCTAAATGAGAAAAATGTTGACGATGTATATGTAATCAGAAATTGATTCTGATGTTAGCAGAAACACATTGTACCGTAATTTCCTAAAGTTTAAAGTTTATGAGGGACTGCTGGAGGTACATCACATTCAATACGCTATAGTAAGAATTAGAATTCTACTGGTTTATGGGAAAATGATTGGTTGTGTGCTATATATAAGTTTATGAATATGATTTGGAAATGCTGGGTGTCCTGATTTGAAATTAGATTTATATGTTGTGCAATTCAATGGCAGGATGTCGAACGGTATCAATATCTTTACTTCACGTTATCCTCAACACGGTAGCACCCTTTATCCCAGCTGATAGGATATATGATATTTTATACTTATCTGCTGTCTGAAGGAAATGTGTTTGTATGTCGGTGTGGTTGATTTGGTCCTCTGTACACACCCAAAACACATGGTGTGTTTGTAAACTATCACTACCTAGCTGAAGGACGAGTCATGGTAGGAATATTATAATTAATATGCACTAATATTTTAGTAAGTTGGACTATAACCACTACAAACAATCAATGAAGTAGCTTACAGGTCTCCAGTGTGTCCAAATCTAGGTAATGTATTAAATAGTTACCTGTTTTAGTTTATTAGTAATATTTGGTGGACTAATGTAGTAACTAAATCAGTGCTTGATTAATTTACATATAGGAAGGAAAGTATGACATGGCAAGACTGTGAACCGAAAATGTTGTCAATGTAATATTTCTGTTACGTATAAAACTTTAATGTATTTCGTAAATTTAACAAAACAATAATATGTATTAACGGTTGTTGTTTATCTGATACCGAACTAAGATTATATACAACACAATAGTGGTAGGACAAACAACGACATATTGGAGTTGGCCAGACTTGCTTAAACCGAATGTCTTTCCACTGATAGTATTGTCCACAAAAAGTACACAACCGAAGTGCAACAGCTTACTGTGATTGCCCAATCGTTTCTATAAAGAGAGCGAACGTCAAGAGTTGAACCGAGATCCAGGGACAATGGTGGTTGTGAAATGCATACAGATCAAGACATTCCAGTAGGACGCATTTAACCATTGATATAGAGATTATAGCAAGGATTATGTACAGGGAGCTTTGGAGCAGGATTAAAATTAAACGAGCAAAGATGGTAATTAAGGAAGTTGTTTATTGTGCAACTAACCGATACATTTATTGAAGTATTACAATGTACCCTACAGAATATCCCAAATAGTTACAAGACAAGGTATAAAGACAGTTTATTTGCACCATATAATGTAATTATACATGAGAGTGATACAACAAATATAGTGATACAAAATAAAGTAGTATAATCACCAGGGCACAGGATGTGTCGTCCAACCACCAGGATACATTTTGTGTCGTTGTATATAAACTATATAGATCGATTTACCCAGATTGCGACAAGGATACAGTTGTTGTCGTTGCGTATAATAAATGTTACAAAATGTTGTAATATAACCAACAGGATACTTTTTGTCGTTCATATACACAAACTGCTACAAAGGAATGTCGTCTACCCAATAGCATACAGGTTTTGCCATTACATATGAACAAATTGATACAAATGACGCTTGCATAAGCCCCGGGATACTGCTTTGTGTCATTTTTTATACTGCTACAATTTTGTAGCAGTATATAAACACTGCTACAAAAGATTGTTTTCTAACCACCAGAATACAATTTCATGGGATTTACATAAACATTGCTACAAAAGAAACTTGTCTAACCACCAGGTTACAGCCTTTATTGTCTCATATAAACAAATTGGTAGAGTTTACCCTGATTTAACCACCAGGATACCTTTCGTGGCGTTGTATATAAACTATATATATTGAACTACACAGGTTGATACAAACCGAATTTGTCTATATTTCCATGTGTTTGTAACGCAATAGCAAGAAACAGAACTGTACAAGTCAATACATATGTAAACAATTTACACTCAGATGTACTACTATTATAAAGAACGACCACCAATGGTTCATTGCTAACAAAGGGTTGTTAAAAATCAACTATATATATATATATAGTTGATTTTTAACATTTTTAACATTTCTTTTTGTTTCCTTAACCACGAAATCCGTATGGAACAGTCATATATTGTTCCTTATCAACTGGATTTAATTTCCGTCCCTTGTGCTGCTGTACAACAGCATGTCGTTTTCTTTGAGCCTTACACACGACACGGAAGTCCGGTTTTCGATCCATATGATTTGGTAAAGATTTTATTTACCTGTATACTTGCTCTTTCCCAAATTATACATATCCTCAAACGTTATTTGCTTCCGTGTTCGATGATTTAAGGTAATTCCTCTAATTTTAATCACATGTGCAAGTTTACCTGCAGCTACTTCCTTTAGCTCAAAATTATAGTGTTTAGGGACAACTTAACGAATATAAGCATTTCCCAGCCTGGAGGAAGTTCATTTTACAACTGACCGAGGTAATCACCTAAATTTAGCAAAGGCGATTCATCACGGCGTCTAACATATATAATACTATCGGTATCCATAATACAGGAGACGTGCTGTACCGACGGTACTCATAGTCTCATACAAATGCAATCGCGCCCATGATGAAATAAACGCGGCAAGAATGACAATGCTAAATGCATAGGGTGTGTTTTCGTATTCCAAATCAAGGTATGTTACATGAAGTTTACTCCCGATAAGATTAACATGCTGTTTCCAAGCGAGAAGAATAGACAATTGCATTAAATTCTTGGGTTGCGGTAACAATATTTGTTTTCGGAAGTAAAACAAACGGAATCAATGTCTCCTTCATACATCCACCATTGCTGCAAGTGCGATGCTTTGTTTCCGTTCAAGTTACCTCAAAGATAATACTATCCCTATTATACCAGAATTGGGATTTCATCATGGGACGAATCATAGAAAGGAAGCTAAGCTGTGGCTTCGGTATATAGAATATAGACATAATGTTAAGCTGCAAAACTATGAACGAGGTGGTGAAGCGCAATTTAAACATTTCAAACTAAGTGGCTATCTTAAAAATACCCGTACAGCGTACGAATACTATGGCTGCCATTATCACGGACAACATTGTTTAACTCAACTTAGAGATCAGCATATAGATATACAGGGGCGTAGTCTAAATGATCTATACACCGAAACCATGGCAAGGGAGGAGTTTTTACAAAATACACGCAAGTTTAACGTTGTTTCCGTTTGGGAATGTCAGTGTCACCAACAGGAGAAGAGGTCCCAGGCAATTCAAACTTTTCTTCACGATTATTGTTCTCACATTGAAAAACCACTACGTCCTAAAGATGCCTTTAAAGATGGTCGTACAAAGTGCTTCCAAGCTCTTTACGAATGCTCTGAATCGAAAACAATATACTATTTGTACTATACGTCCCTCTATGCATGGTTTATGGCCAGACAGCAACTTCCAGTTGGAACTGTAACCATCCACAGACGTGCCTAATCCAAGTCAGGTTCAAGGTCTTGTATTTTGTAATGTGTTACCTCCTTCTAATCTGACCATTCCCCTCTTACCATATAATGCCCATAACAGACTATTATTTGTACTTTGTAGAACCTGTAAGAAGACCTTACATACTGGAGATTGTACCCTTACAGACGAACAACGTGCCATTAAAGGTGTTTTTTGCACATCGGAGCTTCATGCTGCATAAAAGAAGGCTATGTAATTCTTCATACTTACGAAATCTGGGAAACGGATATGTCAGCGGAATTATATGGACCATATGTAAGTACGTTTCTTAAAATGAAGCAAAAGCCTCTGTATTTCCTGACATTTGTGTCACCGAGGAGGATGGACAAGATTATATTAGAGATTATTTGGAGCATGATTGAATTTAGGATGGGAAACATTACATTAGAGATTATTTGGAGCATGAGGGAATTCAGTTGGAGTATGATAACATCAACAAATACAAGGGACTACTATTCATTTCAAACGTAAACTTAAGCTCATTGTTCGGGAAGTGGGGCGAAAGATCAGACGTTCCGAAAACAAAGGTTGTTACCACAACACAAGAATTTAATGTCATTGCCTATTCTTCTCGCTTGGAAACCCAGCATGCTAATCTTATCGGGAGTAAACTTCTTGTTACATATCGTGTTTTCGAAAACGAAAACATACCCTATGTATTCAGCACTGTCATTCTTGCCGCGTTTATTACATCATGGGCGCGATTGCATTTGTATGAGCTATGAGTACCGTCGGTATAGCACGTCTCCTGTGTTATGGATAACGATAGTATTATGTATGTTAGATGCCGTGATGAACCGATTTTGCTACCTCTAGGTGATTACCTTTGTCAGTTGTAAAATAAACTTCCTCCAGGCTGGGAAATGCGTATATTCATTAACTTGTCCCTAAACACTATGATTTTGAGCTAAAGGAAGTAGCTACAGGTAAACTTGTACATATGATTAACATTCGAGGCATTACCTTAAATCATCGTACACGGAAGCAAATAACGTTTGAGAATATGTATAATTTGGGAAAGAGCAAGTATACAGGTAAATAAAATCTTTACCAAATCATATGCATCGAAAACCGGACTTCCGTGTCGTGTGTAAGGCTAAAGGAAACGACATGCTGTTGTACAGCAGCACAAGGGACGGAAATTAAATCCAGTTGATAAGGAACAATATATGACTGTTCCATACGGGTTTCGTGGTTAAGGAAACAAAAAGAAATCGTAAACAAGATTTCTCTTATATAGATATTACATACAGTTGTATTCTAAAATCCTATTTTTAGCAATGAACCATTCCTGGTCATTCTTTACAATAGTAGTACATGTGAGTGTATATTGTTTACATAGGTACTGACTTTTCAGTTCTGTTTGTTGCTATTGCGTTACAAACACGTGGATATATAGTCAACTTCTGTTTGTATCAAGCTGTGTAATTCAATATATATAGTTTATATACAACGCCACAAAAGGTATCCTGGTGGTTAAATCACGGTAAATTGTACCAATTTGTTTATATGATACAATATATCATATTGGTGGTTAGAAAACATTCTTTTGTAGCAATGTGTATACAAATCCCATGAAACTGTATTCTGGTGGTTAGACACCAATCTTTTCTAGCAATGTATATATATAAATCCCTTGAAATTGTATCGTGTTGGTTAGACAACAATCTTTTGTAGCAGTGTTTATATAAATGACACAAAACTGTATCCCGGGGGCTAGGCAAATGTCATTTATAGCAGTTTGTTTATATGTAATGGCAAAATCTGTATACTATTGGATAGAGAACATGTCTTTATAGAAGTTTGTGTATATGAACGACAAAAAATGTATTCTGTTGGTTATACCGGTACTACAAAATTTTGTAACAATTTGTTAATATGCAAGGACAACAACTGTATCCTGGTCGTTCGACAATAGGCCCTTGTCGCAATCTGGGTAAAACGATCTATATAGTTTATATACAACGACACAAAATGTATCCTGGTGGTTGGACAATACAACCTGTATCCTATGATTATACTACTTTATTTTGTATCACTATATTTGTTGTATCACTCTTATGTGTAATTACATTATATTGTGCAAATAAACTGTGTTTATACTTTGTCTCGTAAATGTTTGGGATATTCTGTAGGGTACATTGTAATACTTCAATAAATGTATCGGTTAGTTGCACAATAAACAACTTCCTTAATTATAATTTTTGCTCTTTTTCTTTCAATCCTGGTCCAAAGCCATAGGTGAAGGCAGTTCCTTGTACATAGTCCTTTGTCCATAGCACATCATATATTGCCTTTAGGTTGTCGTCATTTGCTTTTAACCTAATACTGGCCAGACATGTGGGGTAGACAAACCAAGTATTACTATTACCACTTACATCCTTCTATTTGTCAACTGGAGTTCCTTCAATGGACAGACGGAGTAAGCGATATTGTCCGTAAACCAGCGTTTTCTCTTTCTTTAACCCTCTCCAAATAATATTCTCTTTAGATCGCTTATTTCTCTATACTATTCCATTGCACCCACTTTACGATGAGAACTGACTTTTGTATCCCCACCTTCGGCTTTGCTATTTCACCTGTCACGACTTCCGTACGAATCCAATCAATGCTACGTCATTGCCAATTGCCTTCTGTCCTTGTTATTCATATCGTTCTATTCTTGTGTTCACGGAATTTAATAATTTATCTGGTTACCTCTAAATACATTCAGAGTTCGAGGTACTACAACTTCTTGGGTTTTCACCTTCAATTCAACTATGGTTATTAATTGCGTCCTTTGTCAATGTAACAGTATTTCCGCTGGTCCGAATATATCTCTTTCAACAGGTTTATCGTACCCCTTCCTTCTTTAAACAAGAGTTATCACAACTAGTTTCTATACACGCACACATAACCTCTTCTGATTCACGGTCGGAAATTAGCATTTCTTTGGCTGGAGAACCACGTAGAAGTTTTAGGCTTCTTTACCCAACATAATCCTATTGATGTATCCGACGTTCTTTGCTTTTTCTCTCCATGACAGATCCACTGTTGCGTGAATTAACCGTTTCGTAATATCGTTTATACCTACAATAGATCACTAGGATCGCCTCTTATCACGCTTCGATCATTACAACTTCTTTTGTATCATATTTCTATAGCTGCATTACTTGGCTTTCTTTGGTTAGCTACAGATTACGTGGTCGTTCACGCATGAGTGGTTTCGGAGCTCGCTTTTTTAACATGGGAAACTCCAATAAACCCACCTTACGTGAAACATTCTACTATTTTGTGTGTATTGTTATGATTCCTATAGTATACAAAAGAAAATCGGATCGAAAAATAAAAAATGGATCTTTTTTATCGTTCTAGTCTCTTCAAAACAATTAGCCGAAGGGTGCTTGCGAGCTATTCAGATGAAAAGGAAACCCAGCTTTGCTTTTATTTCCTTAAAGTTGGACGAAAAAAAGCAAAAGTTCATCTTTTTAAGTCTGCCTTGTCAACACCCTCTTAGGTAGGTTGCCTCTGAATGATTATGAATGGTTTAAAATTGCAACTAGGAAGATTTCTTCCTTTTCTTGCAAGCTTGTTTACAATGCGAGATAGAATAATCAAACATTTCCTATAAATACATTGGGAAGCGTTTCTTAATTGATATAACCTAAAGTATTGTATACAGAAATCAAATCTATTTCATTGCTCCAAATTCAGTGAATGCATCTACCTCCTTTAGAAATACTCTAATAACAGACATTATTGATACTACAGGACTCAATCTTGCCTGATACCACGAGTATGTTGCTATGGAACATACATGGTGAGTACCATGAAGTGTATATAAAAAGAATTAACACAAACACGCTGTAATAAATGGATATTGACGGTTATAACAATATCTAGTGCTGCAATATGCGTTCGCGGGACCTGGTAAATAGATGTTAATTACGTAAATAATATACCATACTGTTTAAAGCATGTCACTGGAATATACCATGGACCAAAACTGTGGAGTACATCGCGTGAAACACTATAAAGTTAAGGTGCTAGCTGCTACCCTCCTTTTTTGTACGTGATTTGTGCGTTCCTTTCCTACTGCGTATTGTTACTACATAGTGGTTCGGTATCTAGTCGTTGTAGGTCTACGTTTTTCCTAATAGATTAAAATATTATATAATCTATTTTTTAAGTAAATAAAATATGAAAATATTTTTACGCCTTTACCCTAAATATTTTTTCATACTGTAGCTCGCGAGTTAAATTTTGAGTAATTAATTTTCTCAAAATTTTGAGTATGTATTTGATCACTTTTGAATACATTTCTTCTCAGTTTTAAAAAGTAGTCCCAAATTTTCTTATTTTTTAATAAACTTTCAACTTCATTGACGAGTCATTTAACTCATAATAAGAAATAGATGGGCAAAGTGAAGTTTCGCTGTGTCCGAGCACACGTTGAGCGAGAACTTTTACAGTTGGCAGTATCATTGTATAGAGACTAGTGACGGCAACTCTATGACGTGATGGAAAATTATGCTTGGTGTTTGGCGCTCGAGTAGAGTAGAGAAAACCCTATAGGTGAGTGAACGACTTCTTAGAAGGTGCTGAAATAAAAGCTGCCAGGTGAATATCCTATTGTCTTCGTCATAATACCATGAAATTATATTGCTAAAAATTCACTAACGTTGTATATATTGCCTAAAAATTAAAAAAGTATTTAAGCGGGCAAATAGAAGAAGATAAAATCGGACAAAGTGGAACATTTCTGGAAGTGGCAAAACATTAAATAAGCCAGAAATTTGTTCACACTGTACTTTTTATTCCAATTGTAACAATTTTAAAATCATGTTTTATTTTTTGCTTTAGACTATTATATTACCACTAGACTATTACATACTCTAGATTATTATATACAAATATGTTTTTTAAACCTTTATGTTTTAGTAAACAATATTGTAATTATTTTAAGTATCATATTTATAACAATTTTAAACTCATTTTTTATTGTTTACATATCATTAGACTATTATATACTATAGATATTATATAAAATTATTAAATTGGTATCAAGAAATGTTACATTTTGCCTGTATAGTGTCGGGCATAATGGAATTTTTACTTCTAATAAATATTGTCTATGGTTCACAAATTGCAATATTCCTTTTTCATTTTACGCTGGAATGTAGGGAGAGATTCCAATCTTTCCATCGGTGTATTAACCATTTAACCATCGTTTTTCTTTTAAATAAAAACGTATGTACCCCGTTGACTCAGTTGCAGGTTCTCTCTCCGCTTGCTCGTGGTAAAGCGAGCTGAAGAGGTGGTGTGCTGGAAGACTGCGCTTAGTCTCCGACACAGTGTTTGTGTTTAGATACTTTTGATTTTTTGTGAGATATATTATAGTATTATTATATTCGATTATAAATGGCGTATAATGAAGAACTGATAGTGAGAGAAAACACATTGAAAGTTGACTTTAGTGACTTTCCTCATCGTCCCCATATTATCTCGATACATGATATGGTACATGATTGCCTATGTCTAGAACCTAGTGAAGTTGTAGCTATAGAAATATGCCATTACTTGAAGAAATCGTCTATTAAATGTATAAATAGTGAAGTGGCTGAAAGGGTGTTACAAGAACGAAAAGGTGAAGTTATTTACATTGAAAATGGCATAAGATATAAATTATCTATTGAACTAGAACGTCCACCGGAACAAAGTTTCATATTAACGACTGTACCTCTTGAACTAACGGATCAGTTTATTGCTGAATTTTTTACATTGTATGATGTGGTCTCATCCGTGAAACAACTTTTTTACAAGCAACTACATTATGACGTGTACAATGGTAAGAGACAGATTTTTTTTTAGAAATTAAATCGTGTTCCACCGAGATTTATTCGCATGCTGAAATTTAATGTTCAGGATTTTTGGACAGATAATTCCATTGAACAAAATCCTACTCAGTATATAACATATACACGATCTGAAAAAGAGGAAGATCCAAATCTCGTAATAAACGCTACAAATTTTCCTAAAGTAGTACAAAGCATGCAACAAAATGAAAGAAGTGACCTTCAACCAAGTTTGATTTCTCCTGCTCAATGCGAACCGGGGGGCAGTGTTGACAAGGAAGTACAAGACAATGTATCGCCTGTAGGCAGTGCAGCAAGTGTAGTGCAGGGAAGTAAAGAGCAAAGAGAAAAACAAGAATTTTTACTTGTCAGTGCTTGTGCTGCGAACGGCGAGTTATCGTCTATGAATGAGGAACATATTGGTCTAGAAAGTGAACCTAAGGAAGAATTATTTTCTGAAGTGGAAAGTGCGAGTGATCAAATATTTGATAAAGAAGATATAAAGAATACATCAACTGTTCTAAATCAAGAGGAAGAGAGAGTCGGTGAGTTATACAAGGAAAATATATCTTCAGGGGAGGTGTAGACTCCGGCCCCTTTCGCAGACCCCGTTTCAAAAGCCCAAGGTAAGTGCCACATCTCAGATGTTTAGTAAGAAAACAGCTCGAAAGTCAAAGAACTAAAACCAAAATACAAGAGAAGAGGAAGGTAGTGGCCATGGCCTGTTTTTCGTACCTTGACCCGTGAAAGTGCTTTTCATACGATCAACATTGCATTAACTTTTCTTTGCTTTTTGTTCAATTTTGTGATAGACCATTTCGTATATTGTCTAGGCGGTACACAAAAGTATACTGGACTTTTTGAACACATAATGCCGCTTTGCATAGAGGTACTTCGAACCTAAGAGAACAATTTAGGAAAGGGAGGCATTCAAAATTTTCCTTAGAATTCAAGATGGCGGCTATTTTCCAAAATGGCGTCTTGAGTCGAAACTTTTCTAAAAACGTTCACGCTATATCATGTTTGGTGTCGTTTCAATATGTTTTACTCGTGAAACACAAGTCTCACGTCGAGGCATTCAAAATTTCTCTTAAAAATCAATATGGCGACCATTTTGCAAAATGGCGTCTTGAGTAGAAAATTTTAAAAAAAAGTTCACGTTATATCATGTTTGTTGTCGTTTCTGTTAGAAATGAAATAGAGGAAAGATTCCCATTATTGTAATATGCATGGTGAGTGACGTCAATATCTGAAGGTTTAGTCCTCGACAGATGTAGGATGAGGGGGAAGGAATAATATGTACATTTATTAATGGCGAAGCAAAGTGGCACAAATCATGCTCACTAAAGTTTAATTCAAATCAGCTTAAAAGAACACACGAAAGAATCTTGAAATGTTCTACTCAATATATTCCGTCACCTCAAGCATCTACCTCTGTTACTGGAGATGAAGAGTGTTACGTAAGTAGAACAGCTGTTCCGCCAATTAATACATTTGCAGACATATGTGGCTTGTGTAGGCGTGGAAAACTATGGAATAAACCGTTGTATCAGGTGATGACATTGGAAGTCGAATCTCAACTTCGAAGTGCAGTAACACCAGAAACACTTGCAGCACTTGGTTCCAGAGACTTTATCTCCCAAGAAGTAAAATATCACAAGCAGTGTATTAGTAAGTACATGAATACGTTGCGGCCAAGAGCTGATGTGGGCCAAAACAAGTTAATGTGTGAGGGGATCGCATTTGCAGAATTAGTGTCATACATACAAGGAAAACTTGACAAAATTTACGATGATGGGCTCAACATTTTGTTACGTGTAAAAGATCATGATTATGTTAAATCTCATACATCTCGCTTGCAGGAAAGAATTGAAGCCTACTTTCCTCAACTTATTTCAATCAAATCTGGAACTGAATACCAAGTTGTTCGGGATAATATTAACTTTCTTAGCTACGCAAAGCAAGAAAATTATGATGGAGATGATGTCGCCTGCATGATATTCTTGAGATGTTTGAGAAAATAATTCAGCACAATGTGTTTAATTTTCTTAAAATTTTCCGAATAATTGTCAAGAAAAAGTATGTGCCACCTGCACTGATAGCCATTGTTAATATGATACTTTATGGGACGTCTGTACAAGAATTCAATACCACCCAATCTGCTTTGACTATCAGCCAATTGATGATGTTTAATTATCATGAAAAAATACCTAAAGGTATTATTGTGCGCAACGAGAAACATCATGAACCTCCTTTACCGCTCTATATCGGCTTATCACTTTGTGGAAGGTCAAGAACAAAGCCAACTATTGATGAATTACATAGCCTTGGAATATCTGTGTCATCAAATCGGATATATGAAGTAACGCCAAGTTTGTGTCAATTAGTTGTGAATCGTGCCGCCGAGGAAGGCGTTGTATGTCCTTCAAACTTGTAAAATAACGTTTTCACTGTTGCACCATACAATAATATAGATCATAACCCCAGCAGCTCTACCTCAAAGGGATTTTTCCATGGAACAAGAATCTGTTTTTGGATGCCAAATTCGACAAATCCGGGACAGATAAGGACAACAAAAACTTCGTTCATGGATATGAACAACCGTTCAAGCAGAGTACCTGAACTCCCTGACAATTTTTCCATTGTTAAACCAGTTAGCCTTCCATACAAACAACCTGGAATTTCGCAATGCAATATTCTCAGTGAAAACATGATGTCTTCCTTCAGATTGAACAATACTTTACATAATGAAGAAGACTGTTTAGAATTCATTCACGCAAACAGTTGTACTGGAGATGTTTATCCAGCAGTTAATTCTTTATTGCCGCTTTTCTATGAAGAGTCTTCATCAGTTTCCATGATATGCCATGCACTTAATTGTGTGAGAAGTGTTATTAGGCTTCTGAATCCTGGACAAACACATGTCATTTGGTTTGACCAACCGTTATATATTGCAGCAAAACTAATCCAGTGGAATTGGCCTCAGCAGTTTGGAGAAACCTCATATGTAATCATGTTTGCCCCATTCCATGTAGAACAAGCATTTCTGCGTGTTATTGGACTCCAGCGGGTGGGTGGAAATAGTTGAAAACTCAGCAATACCAACAATTGGATCTGCAGAAGCTGCTCTGAGAGTTACGTCGGTTAAGAAAACCAGGATTATACTACAGAAAACAGTATCTGTACTGTACATATTGCTTCACGAGGAGATGAATCTTGAAGATTTTTTTTTTTTTAACGAAAATCAGTCATGTTCACCTTCCTTGTTTGTAAATGGAAATTTGCTAACAGGAAAGAAGAGTGATTTGACAAACATCCTAGCTGAATTGATAGAACCTGCTGAATTCTGTGGACATTGCAATGGAGTTGTTTATGACGGTGCAGCGTTGATACATACTATTGAACCAAACCCTTCAAAAACATTTTATGCATATTACAAAAAAGAGTTTCGGGGTGCTTTGTTACGAAATGTTACGGACTTATCTGCCAGTCGTATGGATTTGGTTTGGGCTGCTAACAACTTAAAGAGTGTAGCTCGACAGAAACGAGGATCTGGCACTCGCCAACAGGTAAATCCAGAAACAAAATTACCTCGCAACTGGCCTGACTTTCTTTGAAATGATAAAAATAAAAAAGAACTTTTCGTTCTTCTGGCGAATTATGTTCTGCATAATTTCAATCAAGTTCATGTTGTCACAAATGTAGATACAGAGATTCTCTCATCTAAAAACGAAGATACATGAAACTCGTGCTTCATGTGAACAAATGGAAGTAGCATATGGTCGGTTAATCTTGCACGTGCGCGATATAACCTGCCACGGTATTAAAAACGTCCTTCTTTTGTCTAACGATACTGACGTTGGTGTACTGGCAATATCTTTCTTTCACCACCTAAAAGCTTCCGGACTGAAAGAATTCTGGATTTTGTATAGAACTGGACGAGACCAAAGGTATTTGCCTATTCATCAAATAGTGGAAAAAATGGGAGAAGAAAAATCCATTGTTCTATGTGGATTTCACGATTTTACTGGCTGTAATACAGCCTCAGCTTTCCACAATAAAGGTAAATTCTCTGCATGGAAAACGTGGAAGGCACATGAAGAAGTAACCAGAGCTTTTATTGTTATTTCTAACCTGCCCTTCAGACTGACATAAAACAGCTGTTAGAACGCTTTCTGGTCATTCTGTATTGTGGTGCAGCAGCTGAATTTAAGTCTGATCATGCATCATGCAAATATCTGTTTGCTACCAAAGCGAAACCATTAACAAGTCTTCCTCCTACATCTGATGCGTTTGCATTGCACACTCTTCGAACCACGTTACAAGCTGGGCATATATGGGGTCAGGCAGATAGCACCATCATTCATATGCCATCTCCAGATCATTGAAGTTGGATTAAGCAAGGTATAGAGTGGACTCCACAGTGGTCTACGCAGCCTGCAGTTTGGGAAGCCTGCAGAGAACTTCTGAAATGTGGATGTAAGGAGGGATGTGTATCAAATAAGTGCTCCTGCAAAATTGCCGGTATTCCATGCACACTGATGTGCACAAACTGCAGAGGAAAATGTCAAAATCCATAACATAATGAACAATATTTGTATTTTTTATTTCATTTTATGATTGCAAAAGATCTTGCAATTTTGCATTATCATTGTGTATAGTTATTTAATAAAATTTAATATTTTACTTTATTTTGACATTATATTCGTCTTCTGCAAAGAAACAACATGGAAATGACACCAAATACGATAAAATGTGGACATTTTTGCAAATGTTAGGCTCCAAGACGCCATTTTGAAAAATAGCCGCCATCTTGAATTCTAAGGGAAATTTTGAATGCCTCCCCTTCCTAAATTATTCTCTTAGGTTCCAACTACAACTGTGCAAAGCGTCATCGTGTGTTCAAAAAGTGCAGTATATTAGGCAAATTTGTCGTGTACCGCCTAGACTAATATAACAACCTACCATTTAAATATGTATACATATGGTGCTGGCTGTGGACACAAAATCAAGATGACGGTATTCAGTTTCTTCGTAATATTATGCTTACTATTAGAACGCACAAAGATTTCAGAAGATCCTTTATCGTTTAATATGGCTAATAAACAAAACATATACAATTTCAAGGTCGCGACTTTTAACATTTGTAAAGCGTATAGTGAAAAAACAAATCATATTCTTACTAATTATGTGCGCGAAATGGCCAGACAGGTAATTGCGATGCAGGAGATCAGCCACACGAATTTGCAGTTTTATAACTATACCTATATAAAAAAATATAATGTAGTGGACAAAGTAGGTTGCAGCTTTGCGATAAGAAACGACGTTGTTTTTGAAGATTTTAAAACTTCAGATGGACGCATTTTCAGTATAAAAATTGATGATTTAATCATAGTTAATGTATACATGAATAGTGGATCCGAAGGTAAACAGGGAAGAATCCGTTTGTTTTTTGACTTAGCGTGTTATCTACAATCCATAAAAAGAGGAAATTTAGTTATTGTTGGTGATTTCAATTCAATCTATGAAAGGCCGGCTTCTACATCACAGAATAACTTTAGAAAAGAGTTTGTACAAATTATGATTTTTTGATTGATGAAAACTTTCAAATATTAACAAATGAAGTGTGGTTAGAGACTGATAAATATTATCGCACACCTCAGACACTTTTAAGTGTGTGGGAGAAAACAAAAAAACGTTTTAGGAATGCCTATAAATCTTTCACATTTAAACATTATGAAGACAAAAGGAAAATGTTAAATTTCTATCAGGATCTATTACAAGCATATAATGAGAAGGCTATGCAGGACGTAGCTTTTTTACCCAAAGTGAGGAAAATACAAGGACATATTAAGATGTTGTGTTCGGGGTATCGCTAAAAGAAATCAACTAAATAATTGTGGTATATCAGAGACTCTTAATCTTGTAAATATTATAATAGATCGTAAACGAAAAGAAAATAACTTCATTAAGAGACTCCGTAATGAAAATGGCCAAATCTTTGAAGGGCGAGACATTTTTCAAGATATTCGTAACCAATATCTTTCCCTCTTTCAAAATGGGAAAAAGGGGAGGTAGATGTGTTATGTGTTTTCGATTTACAGTCATTACCCACCCTATCAGAGGAAGATGGAGGTTTTTTGCAAGCACCTTTCACGGAAAATGAAATTAAAATTGCAATAAAACAATTACATCCTACGTCAATGCGTGGTGAGGATAGAACCAATAGTCAATGTATGAAACAAAATAGAGAAAAAATTGCGGTCAATTTAATGTCTATTTTTAATACTTTCTGGCAAGCCCCTCAGGGTGATACAGATCTTTTTTACATGTATCGGTATCCTGTTAAAAAAAATAAAAATGGCATAGCATCAGTAGACAATTTTCGTCTTATTCATCTACAAAACTGTGATACTAAAACTTTTCTAAGATATGTTGTTAATAGATTACAAAAAATAATTTCAAAGTTACTACACCCGTGTCATAAAGGGACCATTCCTATCTATGGTATGTTCATCTCAGGAACATACTAGATGTTTTATTGCATGCAAATGAAGGTGACACAATACCTATACTCTTACTAAAGACCGATTTTCGAAGAGCATACGACACTGTGTGTCATGGGTACTTATTTAAGGTACTAGAAATCAAGAATTTTCCACAAATGTTTATAAAAATGATGAAATTGGTTTATGACAATCCATACTTTAAATTATCCATAAATTCTGTTATTGTACCTAAAATAAAAATCAATGTTGGGGTCACGCAAGGCTGTTGTCTGGCCCCGGTTTTCTTTAGTTTGTCAATGGTGCCATTCGTCACAGCAGTATATAACGCGCTCAGTAGCGTAACCTTTATACTCAATCCGTTAAAATGCATCTTTTATGCTGATGATGCGATCTTTTTGGCAAAAAATAATCAAGAAATAGACAACATTTTTCATTTTGTGAAAATTTTAGAAAATATATCTGGTATTGTGCCTAATCCTCAGAAAACACAGGCACTTAATTTAAAAGCTAAGATACAGGGTAATATGTTACAAAAGCCTAATGTAAAGCAATTTATTAATATTCTTGGAGTGGAATGGTATAGTGGTTTTTCTCAATGTGTCACAAATGCAGAAAATCGGCTATTAAAAAGTTTTACCATTCATACGCTAGTATATAAGAGCTGACTTACATCGTTACTAGATAGAGCTAGATTTTTTAATATTTTGTCTTCAGTAAAATGTATTATCAGTTACAATTGTTTCCCGTCTCTAACAAATTTTGGGCTCAAATACATAAATACATACGATATTTCTTATGGTTTCGACAAATTCTTAGAACACCTCGTTATTTTTTGTATAAAAAAATAGAGGACGGAGATATTAATCTGAAAAAACATACAGCTACAAGCTAGAGCACTATTATCTCACCGATTATTACAAGTATTGTGCATGTATACTGAAACTTTGTCGTCTGATATCACATTAAGAGTCTTGAGGTATTGATGACATTGCCCGGTTGACCTTAGTTCAATTAGGGGTCCTATTAAATATTTTGCGACTACGATATTTGATTTTGCTTATGCAGTTATAGGTAAGATTCAAATGGAATTATACTCAGTTAAAGATTTCTATATACAGTATTTGAACACAGAGATTAGTAAGATAGAAAAACAAGATGTTCCAAATAGTGAAGCATGGTCCCTTTTATGTCAGAATTTAGCTGTTTTAAAATTTATTCAGTATTACCTCATCATATGTTTCTACAAATATATAATTTGGAATATTATGGGTGCAATTTGTACAAAAAAGGTATCAGAGAATATGAGGTCTGTAGTAAATGCAAAAAAGAAAAAAAAGAAAAAAAGAAACGTAACTAATTGAATGTAATGATAAGGACAAAATTTGGAAAAAAAATTCTAAACATATTGGGTCGTGTTTTGAGAATCAGTGTGAAAGACATGACATGTGAAAAAATATTTAAGAATCCGTTATACAGAATGTTTCCAAAATCAAAACAAAAATTTACGATGTGGTTCATAGCTCAAACTTGATATGTTTTAAAATTTGAAACTGATGTGACCGATGAAAGATGGTATGTTGAATGCTTATTATATAAATATCAGCAATTGAGTCAAAAACAGAAAGTGACAGGCTTTGCTTCATATTATAAAGCGTTATATTGAATATTTACATTGTGTGTTTGTAGAGTATCGTGAAACGAGTTAAAGGATTTTTTTTGTTTGTTAGTTTGTTAGTATATATTACTTTATATATTTGTACGTATTGATATTACGTACGTATTCTGAAAATAAAAAAAAGTTGGTAGAGCGCTCACCTCTGGCGTTAGGGGTCGTCGGATCGATCTCTGCTCATGCCATGTGGGATTTATGGTGGACAAACACCATGTGCGTGAGTTTTCTCGGGGTGATCCCGTTTCCTCCCACTTTTTTCATTCCACCAAATTCATCCCATCATCATCCATAGAGCCTGAGCCATAGTTCCCTAAAGGTCTTAAAATAAATTCAACAAATAAAAAGTATGCTCCTTTTTACTGTACTTGAGAAAAATTTTCTCATATTTTGAGCAAAGTCACTTGCTCAAAATTGAATAAAACTGAACAAAATCTAATTTTTTTTTTCTCAATTTTGAGTGTTTCTAACCGTATATTTTAACAATAAATCTAGTATTTTTTGTAGTCTTTGGAATGTTGAGATGAAAAATAACTTCTTTGTACGAATTTGGAAGAAACCACTTTGGGATTTGGCATTTGAAGTCCTCATTCCTTACGTGGAATCTCCAAGTTTTAGTATCATCTTGCAGTGAAAGCATCGCTGCTTTAATTCTACTATCTTTATTTAAAGACAAAGGGATGTTTGGAACAGCGTGGCAGAGGCAACAGATGAACACAAGTTCTGGCAACCTAATGAAGATAAAGAAGTATGTATGATGTTAAATCACCACGGAGTTACTGACACCAGCAGCTTTTCCCAAGTTGTAAACGCAATGTGTATAGTCACTAACATAAACAAAGGATTCATGGAATTTCGTTATGAAAATGTGTGCTTCAATTAAAAGTTCTTAATTGCAGTTGGAATTAAGGCTGAAGTGCCCATTTCCACCCTTTATTATCTTAGCTTTCCATCACTGATGTTCTTACTCATAATAACACACATTAATTAGTCTTCAGGTCATGTTGTCAAGCACTGTTACTATCATCTGAACTCAAATTAACATGTTAATTCACAAAGGTTTTCTTAGAAGCCTTACATTAAATATCTTCCTATATTGTAAACCATATGGGGCGTCCATTTTCCTAACAATCCTCATCCAAGCTGCATAACTGTTGTGAAATCAGCAGCAAATATTTCAGGATTTTTTACTCAAATCTAAGAAAATATAGCAGCTTTGAATATAATAATGATTCAAGTAGTTTATCTTTGTATTTAGAAAGATTAGTACATTTAATAAATCATTAAAAATAAAAACTAAGTGAATGAACATTTAATAATATGAATGTAAATTTTGTGTCTGATCTTTATAATACTATGTAAATGTTTTTGGAGGCATTTTGGAACCGTAAACCTTATTAATTTGTAAGAAAATGGTGGGGAAAAATCAATAATAGTAATATATCAATTCACAATTTTTGTAGACAAAAGCTCAAGAGTGGAAATTAACTACTCATTATAATCAATACGAAATGCTTAATCCAAATGAAGTAGTAAATTCCTTTTAGATGACTCCAAAAAATCACATTACGTTAATTCTCGGAATTTTCACTTCACTAGTTTTCAGTCATCTGGCTCGCCTGAGAATAGCTAAAGCAGTATTGTAACGAATTTTGATATGATGATAGACCTCAATAGTCTCAAAGGTTTAATGAGATTTAAACAAAAGAACTGAAATAAGTAGTAGTGGTAGAAATAGTTGGTACTAGCAGTATTTGTAGTAGTAATACAGTAGTCGTCTTGGTAGTGATAGTAGGAGTGTTAAATGTAATAGTAATAGTAATAGAAAGAGCAGTAATTTGTTAAAAGAAGTAATAAAAGTAATAATATTGTAGTAGTAGAGTAGTAATAGTATTGTCATTGTAGTAGTACCTCTAAACATGCCGGAGTGCGCAATTTTTAAGGAAGTCGCACCAAGAGATTCCAAAAATGCATACGCAGATCTGTGTGAAAGCTGCGCTAGGGAGTTCCCATAAGAAATGAGAAGGTCCAAAGACCCATAAACGGAAAGTGTGGGACGTTTCGTACGCACGTAAGCGGAGGAGCGAGCAAAACACATGTGACGTACATGTTACAGTGTCTTGTACACTAAGAGAAGTGTGAGGAACAGCCAGAACTAGATGACGGACACGTCGTTTTTTGCTCGTCGAGAGAAAGGTGAAAAAGTGCAAGTAAATATAGGCGAAGTACAGCGTACAAGTAAAATAAACACCAGCGATGGGGCAGTAAAGTGAGAAGTTGAGAAATCAGGAGTGTAGTGCTATCAGTCATTCACGTATGCATAGTAGAACTACGAGGCAGAGGAAGATACGAACAATGGAGTAGTGAAGTTAGCACTACCGTTACTTCTTGGGAAATTTCATACTAACAAGAGATTTTTTATAAGGCTTAATATATTTATTTGTACCCCGATACTTATAATTTCTGCAAAGTAATTCGACCTTGTAACGCCACGTTTTTCCGCTTGAGGAGTTAACAGTTTGGAGCAAGGGAAAGATAGCCCGTACAGCAGCTGCATCGGTTCCGAATAGATATATACATGAACATGTCTAACAGTGATGACGAAGACTACAAAAAACACTCGACCGTGTAACAAATAGTTTTACAGATATAAAGCAGTATTTGTCTTCATGAATGTCAGGGTTTTCTACAAAGTGAGTAAAACAGAAGGGACAACCACAATATGTACATAGGGCAAAATACACATCAGGGAAACCTTCAAAAGCGCCCCCATGGGCGCGATGTCACATGCCACTTCAATTACACTCTTGAAATTGCTGTCAGTTATGGATATCGGGCGTGTACCCAGATGCCTGCCACGCATACTGTAACAGGGACAATACACAGAAGCAGACAACTGGTTGCGGATGGTGAAATGCATTTTGATGACGAAAGCGCGATTTCCAAGTTTAGATGCTTGAGTACTGATCAAAGTTCGACTTGCGTATACAGTGTATTGTCAAAGAAACATATTCAGGGCCTGGATATATTTCGATGTTTTTGGTGGTATGAAAATATAAGCAACATCTTTACCAGAAACTGATTCACCGAACACACTACTAGTAGTATCCTTGTGAGTACTCCATGAGTAACAGAGCAGGAGATTCATTTGATTGCTTGCGAGATTTTTAGATAGAACACAGGATAAGAATGTTTTAGATGGCTTTCGGACATCTTACTCCTGTAGAACAGGGGTTAGTCCAAAAACATGAAACGGCAAATGAATAGTGGTTACATACATGAACATGTCACGATATGCGTCTGTACCGTCAGAGGAGATGCTCAACGTAGTTCCCATGCTTGGCCACATATCCTTCCATCCTCCGTCCTTGAGAATAAAATCTCTGTGAACATAACTGGTTGCAAAGTTGCTGGCACGCAGCATGTAGACAGTTGTGTAATGCAGGAACGTCAACGATGGGTGTTGCATGTACCCCAAAGCCTTAAAATGTCCCCATAGTAAAAGGCCTAATGGGAGCGAGCAGACCAAGCCATTGGACCCGCTCTGACAAATACAGCGCCCATAGTACATTTGCTCTACATATTTACGTACGAAACCTCGCAAAAGGGATGAAGCTTCATCTTAAATTAGCCATATTCGCTGATGATCATGGAGGGGTACGCCCTCCAGTAAAGTAGGTAAAATATTAGTAATATACTAGTCGGAAAGCTTGAACTCATTAGATGTGATACTGATAAAATAAGTGCTCGTGCAAGGTGAACCAGACATATGAAATGTGGATACATTCTGCTGCTTCTATTTGTCGTACACTTGCTATGGATTACTTGGTACTGGATTTCCGTCCACTCTTCTCTATACCCGCTTGTCGATATTAGTTGTGCGCAGTATGCGAGCTCTTCCACGATCTGCAACGTGTGCAACAAGCGAACCCATTTCTGCACGATAAAACCTGTTGTAAATGTTTCTGGATGGTAACATTCGTCTTGGATATTTCTCGTCGTATGAATATTTCTCGATATTAATCGAACACGGACTTGTCGATTACAGCCATTGACTAAGATCAGAATGTCTACCATTTCCCGTGTGGAGTAATAACAGTCCATTCGTCTGCTTTTTGTGTACGGATTAACCACAATGCACTACACAGTGCCCACACTAAGCTCGAAATGGTAGCTATTATAACACTGCCTACATACAGCAGGTGTTGTCTGAATGACTCCAAACCAATCATGCACTAAGCGTTTGTTTCTGAACTGCACAAGTACCACGGGCTATTAGACGAGTGATAATATTACTGTCATTGATCATACGCTCCTTCACCTTATACTCGTACTAGGAATACGTAACTATTACTGCTAGTTTTACACGTACTGATCACACTGGTTACATTTGCATCCTTTATGTGCAAAAAGTAGTTGAATATAAGCTGCAAAACCAGCTTAAGGGTCTCTCAGGTTGGCCAAGGGTTTAACTTGCTCACTTTCTAGGCGCGTGGTCAGGGAGTCAAATTCCATGGGGCTCTATTTACGGAGTTGATTCTGAGCTCAGTTTCGCAAAAGCTATAGATCTCGTCCTTAGAAGTCCCCAGCTTATTTAGGATGTTAATAACAGTTCACTCACTCACCAGCTTCACTCCATCTCTTGGTCATGTCCGCCATACAGGAATGAGTAGGATGGCGGCTCTAGTCTTTTATATCCTGTGCCACTCCGGCATTTACTCGACGTGACTTAAGGACTTTCAGGAAAGAAAACGCTGTTGCGATGGTCCTGACTTTCCCCCAATGATCTGGACACTGTATGTACTTATTTACGTTATTGTTATTCTTAGTCTGCCATTGTGATTATTTCTGATTTCTCCACTGCTCACTCATCCCCGATGTTTATTTTACATGTTCCATGTTATCCGTCCATCTAAACTTGTTTATTTCAAGTCCCCCTCACCGAGCATTGCACGGTGTCATCGTCATCTCCTTCTGGCCGTTCGGCATACTTTTCTTTGTATTTGTCGCATGTGTTTTGTTCACTCCTTTGCTTATATAGGTACCGAAATTCCCACGTTAATTTTTGGGGATATCCGTAGGAAAATGTATGAATGCAGTATGTTCACAAGAATACATAAAGTATGACAACTGTATGAGGTCTGGAAATTTTTAAGCAGCCAGATATCTGACGTTTTCCAGAAATACTTTTGAAAATTTCTCACAGTGTAATTTTAATTTATTGTATTTCATACAGCAAAGAATCAACAATGAAATCAAGTATATGACAGGCCCTTGATGCAGGGCCGGCCGAAGGGGAATATATCACCCGGGCAAATAATCAATATGGCGCCCCACCCCCATTAGTATTACTGAGTTTCCATTTGGTATGCTACCTTGCAGACTCCATAAATTTAAAGCCAAATGAATCAATTACGAAACTGAATAAGAACAATACTCTTGTAAGTTAGATGCTTAGGAAAGTTCTGGTTAACGATATATGAAACACATATGCATATGAACATGCAGATTATTCTATATCATTAATTACTAACTTACAGAATGGTTCAACAAACAATTATTTATATTATAATATTGTGTAACATGGATTTACAAGATGGATCTTGTGATGGAATATTTGTTTACAAATCTTGTTAGCAAAACAATCTTGTTAGCTCCGAAAAAGAACAATAACCATAATATCTGAACAGAAAAACATACAAATAATACAACAAGTAATATATTTAATACTTTATACAGTTTTAATACAAATTGTCCTGTGTGCTATTATGGAAAGACCTACCAGACGCTCCTGCGTCATTGTTGATCGTAGGTAGTTCTTTATAAGTTTCAGTTTGGAGAAACTTCCTTCTGCCGAAGCAATGCTTACAGGCAAGGGCGCCTGTGTAACTTTGGGGGAGCCCATTCAGATATTTTTTTGTTGCCAGATAAGGGTCTAAGAAGGCACATATGATACAAACCCAATTCAGATTTTGCCAAATGTTGTATATTCATAAAAAAAAACACATATAATAGTATACATATAGTCATTATGAAGGCTTCCCCAGAATTTAACTATGTTTGTATAACGTTAAAAAAAGCATATTGTTCTAATTAATAAGAACAAAGTTTCTGATGTTACTAGAAAATAAACTTAGGAAA
>JAGDQP010022706.1:0-30073 GCA_022664845.1 Lepisma saccharinum
GGCCAAACTTTGCTTCAGTCACTTTTGCTTCTTTTAATTTTGCAGCTTCAGCTCAATCTAGTAGGCTATTTCGAAACAAATTACTTCACATAACCAATGTAACGCTATCATAGTTCGTGATAAGATGTATCGTGAAAAGATAACTATTGATTCCACTCTTCCAACAGACGTTCTGTACTCACAGCACCATTTTATACCTTTTGTGGAAGCAAAGTAAGGAACATAATCTGTTATCCTTTGAGGTTAGAGGGAGGAAGCTAAAGAATCATTCTACATTTTAGTATAAACCTAGTCGTTAATTTACAGGAAATCATGTTCGAGAAGTGAATATCTGCAAAAACTCTTCTTCGAACAAAAGCTGTCAGAGTAACTCTAGTTCCTTTCATACTACATAATCATCTTTATGAAATCCTATATGACGTGAAAATAAACATCGAAATGAAATGAGAGAATGAGGATAAAGAAATTGTTCCAAAAATATCTGATACTCAAGAATCGCACCTTTTCTTGAAGGTGAGAGGTTCTGATCGTGGTCAGGTGTATCACTTCATTTGTTCGTGATCGTTCTTCCTCTTTTGAACCTTCGCTCAAATAGAGCGAAGATGACAGTCCATGACCATTAGATAACAGTTATAGATTAGAACATTCTTTCTATGCAGTCGCCATTACAGTTAGTCACGTGAGAAAGCTGAAAATGATGATGCAATGACCGTTCTATACTGGTAAATACAAATGACCAAGAGCATAAAGTGAGACAATCCGTTAGAGATAGCCCTCGAGATTGGTGTAGTTCCTCTCTCCCCGTCTTGTAACACACAGATCCTTTAACTTAGAAATGTAGATCACCCCCGCCATCATGGTACGCACTTTCCATTGATTTACATGGGAATTGTTTTAACTGTCTTATATCTTTCAGGAGCATACTTTTAACTTCTGTTTTCGCCCAGTTTATCGTCATGTTCTCTTTTACTCATGCTATTTTATAGGACCCCGAACAGTATAATTTTCCGTTAACATACTGTGGTTTATATAGCAAACTATTAATAATATATTATACTTTTATATTTGAAGAAACTTCACAAACCACAAAAATATACAAGAGTCAAAATAAGCACCAAGACAAATTTTGTAAAAGCAGAACTTGAATATTCTACTTTCGAGAGGTTTAAAATTAGTAAAACAATTCTCGTCTAAATCAATGGAAAGGTCATATTAAGATGGCGGGGGTGATCTTCACTGTTAGTCTAAGTGTGCTCTGTATTGTAGAATAGGGTTGCCAGACGTCCCGATTTTCCGAAAGCGTTAACGGTTTCTAATGAAAGAATTAACGGTTCCGAAAAATGCTTTGGGGACATCTGTTTTACCCGGTTTTTCATTTTCCTATGATTTTCGAAATGGATATATTTTCCATTTCAGTTGCTTCCATTTTTTTTTACAACTCGAAACCAGCAACGTAAAACTGCTCAATTGTTGGAACTTTTCACAATGGCCATACTGCTCTCGCTCGCTACATGTAAACCGCTTTTAAACTATAGTTTTTTGATCACTCATGTCTGCCGACTTCTGAGGCACATTTTTGTTCCTCGCTTCAGCGCTTCATTTTTAACATTTTTTAAAATATTTCAAAAACTAAGAGTACTATCAAAAATATAAATTTATATCGCACTAGAACTTACAAATTACTATGAAATACAGAAGATTGCGATCTCGAGATCTTGTCCATTGATGAGTGATACGTGAACTTATGACGTCACTATTTAATTGAAGACTCAGCACTCATCAATCAACAATATTGTCAATCGACAATTTTTAATATTGTGAACAATGTTAAAAATAAGGAGTGGGGTGCGAGGGGCTCTCTCTTAGTCAAGCGTTTTATCCAGTCCAGTATGTGCATATATCTATGGAAGTGACGTGAAGTTTTGTGTCGGTCTAGATCGTTGTAACATACAAGAAATAGACGGCTATGTTTGTTTGATGCAGCAGAGAGAGTTTTGACACTATAGTTATTCTCTCACAATCAGAAGTAAAAGGCCCAAAATTTTGAGAACCCTGTCTGAAAATCCGCTAATAGATAAAGCATACCTTTGGTCTGTTAATAGCTAGATGAATGTGTCCAACAGACAAGTACATGAACTGGAAAAGGCAGATAGTTGTGTCATAGAATTTGTAATTTTAGGGGGACATTCTTACAGCGATAAAACAAGAGGAAAGAAGAAGGATATTTTAACGTGAACTCACATGTGAGGCAAGCAGAAGATGATGTATATATTTCAGCTTTACAAAAAAATGTTGAACTGACATAGCTTTATGAAACATGTTACGATTATTTAGAGATGTGGATAATGTCCTTGAAAGAGTTTTACGTGTTTAAAAGTGGATGATGCTATGCTGCATACCGTACATGCGTGGATTGTGCAAAAGACAGTCTACAAGTTAAAGGATCAGTCAATTATTCATTCGTTATTGTTTCGTCAGTTCACATACTAGAAACAATGAACAGAAACAATACTTATGAAAGAAAAGGAGAATTTAACCAGTATACCTAAATCATGTAATAGAGGAAGTGGATTTATGTTTTGGACAGTGCGAATGTTTGGACCAGTATTCGTGAAGGACGTGCGAATTCATCCTCATTGCCCATGGTCATAATGCTAACGCGAAAAGGGTGTTCCCTCTCATGAATATGCAATGGACAAAGACAAAACCTGTCTGCGCATGCCAACAATTGAAGGAACAATTAAATATTTATTTAACTAGAATGAACTGCTTAAATTCTATGATGATGTAAATTACCAGCAAATTGTTCTACACAGAGCTATCAGGAGTAAGAGTGTTAGCTCAATGAATTTGAATTTATTTATGGCTTTTACAGGCACGTATGACTCAGGCCGAAACAGGGCACGGGATAGGATACGGAAAGGATCTAAGTTGCAGGTACTATCACAGCGAAACTGAGAAAGTACTGGGGAAACCTCAGCCAGGATGCTCGCCAACTGGTATCGAACACAGGGCATCCCGAATGCGAAGACAACTCTCAACTGAGCTACGTCCACTCGATATCTTGCTGATTTTTAATGGATTTAATTATAGGTAATATGTGCTATTATTTTACTTCCTTCAATTTATTTGGAAACTAAACTCATTGGATATATACAATGGCTCAATGATGCTCGGGGTCGTCGGTTCGATCCCTGGTCGTGCCATGTGAACTTTGTGGTGGACAAACACCGTGTGCGTGGGTTTTCTCGGGGTTTTCCCGTTTTCTCTCACTTTCTTCATTCCACCAATTCATAACATCATCATCCATCCGGCTAGAGCCAGAGTTGCCTAAAGGCCTTAAAAATAATTAAAAGTCATATGATATGAGAAAGAGAGAGAGATTCTGAGAAGGATGGTCCCAGTGCTGAATAGGACTATTTGAGTACTCTGGTCTATTGATTCTGTAAAGGCCCCTGTTTCATAGTAAGGTAATTTATTGGTTTTGTTACCTTTGGCAGAGTCCCTGAACCACTGTGGACTCGGGACTGCAACCCTTTTATCCCTCATCTTAATCCGGTCCTGGATGTCCCGGTTTTTCATTTACAGAATCAGGCAACGCTATTGTAGAAGAAAACAGCTCAGGATATAGATCACGAAAGTATTTCCAAATAGTATTGTCAATAATGATTCGAGACGAAATTGAAAAGGAAATTTCAGATTTGTATCAATATTTTCTGGTTTGATTTTCTTACGAAAATACGTTGAATATTACTTTGCAATTTTACCTACGTACTAAACAAAATCATGTCCGATCCGTATTACGTCCGTTACGAACATTTAAAACTATGTAATTTGTAAACTAGTCAAGACACAATCACATTTTTTTCCACAGAATACAAATAAATTCATGTCCCATATTTGAGTAAAGTTTTAACTTTAGAATGTGACATTGTCTTTATAAAAGATATACATAAATGTGTAAAAGTACTGTGTGAATGTTGCGTCCGTTACGCTGGAATACGCCATATATCATTACGGCAAAGGAAGGAAGAGCAATTGAAGATAAAATGTAAAAGTTTCAGGGTACTTACATCACCTGCATTTCACAAATAAGTCACATAGAAAGTTTAGTCACTTGCAATATGTTGACATATAAGCAGAGGCATCATTTATGAGGGTAATTACTTCCCCCTCTAAGTTTTAGAATATAAACGCACTAAAACTTAAAAAAAAAATCTTTAAAATACAAGTTGAACTGACATAAAACACATTGAAAAGTAAAGAAAAATACTTTTTTTTTTAATTTTGATTTTTTTAGAAGTTCGGAACCAAATTTTTAACTAAAACAACTACTTGTAACGTGTTACACAACGTAGGTTGGTGAGTTTTAATTGCTTGTTAGAATAGTAACTAATTTGGCGCCGACTTCATACACAAAATCGATAATGAGAACAAAATTTTGAAAAACGTTTTTATTTTTACTTATAGTGCGTTTTAAGTCAGGTGTTTACCATCGTCTTCTCTAAAGAAGTTTGTATATCTATGTGTTCTTTCCTTTCATATTAGTACCGCTGAAGAATAATTCTGCATTACGCCTGCATGAAGTTACAATTGCATCGCCAAGAAACACTGTGCAACACCTGTTCAACAATGACTAGAATTATCATGACAGTGATTCTCAAAAGGATGTGCACTGGCGCAATAGTATGACGCAAAATTGCTTGCTTGTCCTGTGCTGCGCAGCGAGAACACAGATATACTTTCATTAAAATTTTTAAATAAAGTAGTGAAATAGACATTGATTATCTCTACGAACTTTATTTATTAATACAACAGAAATAGTACATTGTAGGTAACAAATTGGAATTATTAAAATTATTGAGTCAATAGGTCATTTCTATGATTACGTACCTGCTTGTTTATTTTGAAACTTAGAGAATATGAGACATGAAGCCGGACTTCACATAACCATCACAGTTCGTATTCCAATTTACGTTCTTAATTTTATGTCGTGGTACTCCCTTAACGTGTATAACTGCCAATTTTGTATCACTTTTAGTGTGGTCAATTGCTGTATAAGTTTTTTTTTCTTAGCTTATTTCCTGTTAATGTTTCTTGGTTCAGACTCCTGGCGTGTGAAGTCATAAGTATGGGGGCTACACTTCATGCTTTTGTTTTCTGGTTGGTTAGTGTCTATCGGTCCCTTCTGCTCGACAGAACCAATGTGACTGTATTCTGGTGCTCATTATTATTAATGGGATGTGTTGTTATTGCATAAATATTTACAGTTAGTGCTTTGTTTGTTGTTGAAATGTTATTAACGTCTAAAGTACACTGAAGAGCCAAACGCCATGGGTTAGAAGAAGGAAACTAGCTCACGGAAGCCGTTCACGGAAACGGAAGCCGTTCCTCCACACTGGTGTCAGAAAATCCGCTTTCACTATCATATGTCTCTGGAGTTTTCTCTCGAGTTAATCTCCTCTGATTATGTTGATGACGGCTGTCGAACGAATAGTAGGTGCGATTTTCTTCAGAACAATCAAAGTCATCACTTCTCTGATTGGAACCAAAATCCATAAATATTTGTGGTGAAGGTCTTCTCCGTAACCTCTCATCCTCTTCACCTTGCCGATGAGTGTATCGTCTACTTGCCTCAGAGTCTCGTCGCTTAACTTCAAGATTCTCCATTTGAGGCCGCCGCAGTGGATAACACTCGCTATTTGGTCCCTCAAGGTTAGGTCTCACAATATTTGGTTGCCCTACAATACATTTGGAAACAGTTTCAGTGCTTTCGAAATTCTCTTCTTTGGTCTCATGCACCAAGGTTTGATTTGTTTTCAGTAACATCTGGGCCTTCCTCTGTTCTGATGCGTGATTTTCTTCTAATGCGCCTAGTCTCGCTTCCAGACATTTAATCTTTTCCCCAGACTTGTTCTGAATTAGAGTGATCCCTTGAATCTCTTTTGCCATCTCTTCGCGCACTACCTGTACTGCACCTTCAGTACTTTTAAGTGTTTCCAAATGTGACTTGAAGACCATATCTTCCAGCTTGTTTTCAGTTTTCTTCTGGCGTTCTTCCCATCGTTGTTCCATCTCCTGTCTGGCTTTTTGTTCTGACTGCCACCTGTTAGTGCATTCTTCGCTCAACTTCAATATTTGTACATTAGCCTGTTGTATTTGTTCTTTCGCTTCTTTCATCTCCTCTGTATTTTCCTCAATTTTTTCCTCCAGGCTGTTTTTCATCTCTTCCATATTCTCTTTCATTTCTCTTTTCATCTCCACTGTATTTTCCTCCAAGCTATTTTTCATCTCTTTGACCAACGAAAATAAATCTTCCATTGTCAAAATAGAAAGCTGTGGCTTTACGTCTTGGTCTCCGTTAGTAGTCATCTTTATCTCATCAACGTACGACATCCTTGAATTACTTCGCTCCGACTTTCTGAAGGAGTCAATGCGTGAATTTGCTATTAGTTGCCTCAAATAAATCTTCTTATTGCGTCTCTGAACGGTACTTATTCCCGGGTTCCTGTGTCGGCCACCATTCTTATTACGGTCTCGGGTACGTATCCTTCTTCGGTGGCCAGTATTAGGACAATCGTTAGCGAAGTACGGGTTACTCTGCGTGCTATCCCGATGTCTACTAACTACCCGAGGAGGTTGGCGAGTGTACAATGTACCTCTACACCCTTCGCAACGATGTATTTGAAGACTGCTTGAATCCGCAGGTATCTGTGATACCAGTTGGAGTAAACAAATATCCGAAATAATGGACAACGTGTGACCAGCCGCTACGTAAACTGACAGACCACTACTCAGAAAAAGATGAAATGAGTTCGACGACCCTCCGGGAAAACCTATGATGTAAATCCGAACAAATAATCCCGAAGATGATACCTGACCCGAAAGAGTTCGACAAGATCGAGTGAAATGGTGAGTCCCTTCTTCCCTTTTTGTATGAAAAAACGAAGATACATGGACCGATTACGCAAGAGATATTTGTAAACTTTGGAGTAGCTGCAACTCAAACTGTGTATTAATGAACATATCACAATAAAACAATATTTCAGCATTAACAGGTACAATAATATATAACCTCTTACCTTTGTGTTTACCTATCCCTTGTCTTCCTTAAATCTCAGCCGGAGAGATAATTAAACTTTACTGGAATATTATTAAATTACTTTTCTTCCTTTTCGCAAGTAAATATCTCAATAAAATGTTAATGTTTGATTATTCTTACTATTTTTTATTTCCATTCGAAAGTCACAAATTTTACTGTTAAGTTACACACTAAGGACGAGAATTTGTGTGAACAAGAATGTTTCTAGTTTATAAAAGAAAGTAAACTCCTTAGTGGCGAGCAAACTTTACTGGGAGAATGTCTTACAAGAGCATTAAGCCACTTCTCAGTCCAGATTAATATTCAAACCACAAAATTCCTGATCGCATTAAAGAACAAACAGCGCTTGTGATCCTTTAATAAACGTTATGCTGCTTGCACAAAATATTAAATAACATCCTTTGATCAGTAAGAATTTAACCTCAAGAAAGTTGTATAAATGTCTTACAAAGATAATAATAACAATATACGACCTCAATACTTGTATACCTCAATGACTCTATTATGGGCTCAATCTTTGTGAATTTACACCTACTTGACTTTTGTATTTACTGCACAAAAGAACATCCTTCTACTTCTTTTAGAATGCTTTTGCCATTTCTTACCTTATAATTCTTTATTATCGGAGTACTGTGAGCGGCCCTGGACGAGAACGAACCGATCACAACTGCCTTCCGTTGTAACGAGCGACGGACGTCCCGACAACATATATGAATATGTATTTTTTTTCCCGTGAGAAATCCGCAAATCCAAGCTTAAACTGCCTTTGAATAAGTTTTGACCTAATTCGGAGAAACCTATTTCGAGAACTGTGTAGGACCGGACCAAAACTTGACCCACAATGCGGAAACCAACATCAGCAAGCCAAACTCACAGTCACCGTTTGAGTATTTCTATATGTATCGAATACACGTTTATATAACAGACCTTTCTTGAGACTCTAATACGCTTTAAAATAATAACGCAAATTTAATTACACTCAACTACAGTAAAAACATTCTTCAATGAGCTCTTATTATCTTTACGTTCAAGTTCTCCTTGGAATATAAACTTTACTAACGTAACCTGACCTTTAACAATATTTCGGAGACACTTTTTTTTCTTTCATACAACTTGATATTTAAATTTTCTGTCCTAGAGACAACCTCCGTACATGCCAGAGTGAACTACAATAAACAGTACATCACTGCGGATGTTATCTTCACCCTGCTTCCAGTCTTTACAAATGAATTTAGATAATGTACTACCTTGTATGTTAGTGGAAAATATAGAACACAACTACTTTACAATGGCTTTTCCACATATGAAGCCTTATTATTGCTGCTTTCTGAAAAACACTTCACCGTGAATAGCTGTTCATAGCACTTGTGATACTTCAACATACACCGGACCTGACGAGTGATTACAGGTTAGGTCGCATAAGGATTGCCTTTTATTCAGAAACACGATAAAGTGAAACCAAACACCTTGATTTCTTTGTAAAGTTTGCCTATAAATTAAGTATTCATTGAAGCGAATCACTCACTATTCGTTACTATTAGTATTTCTGTCTATAACGCCACGTAGTTTCACCAAGAAACAAATGTAATACGTTCTGGGAAGTTTCAACTACGCTGTCCCGACGAACAATAGTACTGGTTAGGTTTGCTTGACTTCTGTATTTTAAATGCATACACTATATACATTACAGCTCTTTGCCCTCTTGACGGATGTACACGGAATATAAATCTTATTGTCAGGTTAGCCTACTTCGTTGACTACGATTGTACAGGTATTTCAGTCGACAAATTACTAGCCACGATTCATCACGCAAAAGAGAGCGTGTCGTATGTCATATAAGAACAATGACGTTAAGTTCCAACTTCTCATAGGAAACTTCTAGAAAATAGATAACGACTTTACCTGCAATGTTCCAGTAACGTGGGTGTATTGAATAATTACCATCTCCTTGAACCAAGTGAATTAGACACTCCTCTACGTCGTTCTAATGTTCTGCCAATATTATAATTCTCCTCCAGCTTACCGGGCGTGGGAAAACACTAACTGCGCATTAGGCGAACCATGCTTCTTGCTCCGTTCTTCATATCGCTGCGACACCACAGAATACCGATGACTGCAAATTTCTCAGCACTGAGGTGTGATCATGTCAACCTTCTTATTATTTCGAGGAACACGATCCTTAAGATGTGTTTCGGTCCCAAAAGCCTGCCCCAGCTGTTCGGATAGATCGCTGTATATGTTAATTTTTCGGATGGCTTTTCTTTTTCGGCCATCTAAATTGACAACAACGTAGGATGTATTGAATCGAATATATCGATCCGTGGACGATTCGACAATCGAATCGATCGACTGAGTGCACATCTCGCACTGCGGCCATATTAGTTTGGGCCGAACACGTATAAATAAAGCAAGTAATACATTTTTTTTAATTTATGCTATTTCACACCTATATGTCATAAACGAAGGTGAAATGACTGCTATAGATGGCGCCTGAACGGGGGAGAACCTCTGATTAATTCAGTCTTTAATTCCCGTGCAGGTAGACATTATCATTAAAGTTACAATAATATACAAAGCACAAAGTGATTAAAACATAAGTGGTACAATCTTTTTATGCGCACCCTGTACAACATTACAAAGTCACATTGCAGTCATTTACACTGACACAAGTTTTAAATACGCTTAGAAACTAAAATTTATTGAAGGTTACGAAAGATTCATATCTTTTCGACACTGACATACCATTTTTTTTTTCAAAATCAATTATACTTCTTATATTCACTTCTACTTTAAGATTTCTATAAGGCAATATAGTACGGATTTATAAACTTATACAAAAGATGAAAATACAACTTCAATGCACAAGGACCAAAATAGAACAGACATCCCGTATTGAGTGAATATGAACAGACATGACAAAACTTCACAATGAATCTACAACAAATTATCTGTACGAGACCTTCAGCAAAGTTCCCTAAACAACACACAAATTAAATAAGACAACATCCCATAAACTGTTGTATTCGACGTTCCTTTTTTTTTCATAGTTTTATGGTTAATAATGACTTTAATCCTCTTTGTGACACAAGGGTAAAACTTCTGGTATACCTTTTCTCATACTTATTCTTTTGTCCCCTTCTTCAGGATTTCTTCCATCCTCCGTTGTAGAGTTCTTGCCATATCCGCAGGTAAATGTTCCTGAGCCATGGTGCTCCATTGCGTATAAGTATCTGAAGTGGGTCTCCACAAACGACATTCGTCCATAGCGATAGGTCCTTTGGATGTTCCACTATGAGGTTCCACGACATAGAGAACTTTATCATTTATTTTATTCACACATAAATATGGTCCTGAATATAGATCCACCATCTTCTTTATGTGGTTTTCATGTGCATCGCTTAGCACGTGGTTCTTGATGAAAATCAAATCTCCCACTTCCACTTGCCGTTTATCTGGGTATTTATTCTGCCATTTCCGTATGCGTTTTTGCGCCGCTTTCTTCCTTTTGACGTCGGCGATGACAAGCTGGTTTTTCCATTCTTCAAAGTTGTTTGGCTCCGTTTGGGAGATTTGGAAGTGTCTAGCCAATGGAGTCCTCTCTTCGATATGCAAATGAGCCTGGGCTGGCGATATTCCGAGGCTCTCGGTCACACTATAATTTAGGAGGAGAATAATATCCACCAGATGTTTCTGCCAGAGGGTATGACGTTGTCCGCAGTACACACGCCACAGTCGGTTAATCTCTTTATGGATGCGCTCCACAGGATTTGACTGGGGATGGTAGGGAGTCGTATGCCAAATGTCCATTCCTCTCCTTGTCATAGCAGCTCTGAATTTCCTCGAAATGAAGCATGGGCCATTATCTGTCAACACCCTCAAAGGTAACCCAAAATGAGTGAAGTAAGTTTCTAGACACTTTATCACTGCCGTGGTCGTTTATCTCCTTAGGGTGTATGCTACGAGATATCGGGTGTGCAAATCCATAAACGTGCATACAAATGCATAGCCTTCACTGGTGCGAGGTGGTTTTCCAAGGATGTCGATTGAGACTATCTCCCTGGGTCTTTCAGTTTTTATGCTTTTAAGTATCTTCTGAGGAGAGTGAGTGTCACTTTTGCTTCTGACACAGATGAAACAATCCTGGAGATATTTTCTTATCCCTGATCTCATTTCTTTCCAGAAGAAATTCACTAAGATAGAACTGTAGGTCTTTGCATACCCAAAATGGCCTCGCTCATCATGATAAGATCGTATAATTGATTTTTGTAACGTCCTCGGGACCATGATCCTCCATCGGTTAGGGTGATGGAAGTCCTTTTTCATGAGTACTCCATTGTCTAACTTGTAATAGAGTTTGATATTTTTTGAACCCAAACCACCAACTTTATCCTGATCGTCTCCTTCCAATGAGATGAAATACTTGTTTGAGGACTCGTCTTCTCTTTGAGGCTGCCTCAACTCGTCAGTAGTGATAGTGCCCAGTATGCCTGGCAGAAGTTGAAAGGCATGTGCTTGCAGGATTTTTGTATCTTCTGGTTTTACGGCTCGTGAGATTGCATCTGCTGCTACGTTAGCGTTTCCAGGTATGTAATTAATATTAATATCCAGGTCCTGTAATTCAAGGGTCCAGCGGTAGAGTCGGTTATTCCAGAACCTGACTCCCCGCATGAATACAAGTGCCTGGTGGTCAGTGTATACTTCCACATGACGACCGATCAGCAAACTCCGCCAACGCCGCACCGAATGAATCAATGATATATAGTCCAGCTCTGTGATGGAGTATCTAGCCTCGCAAGGTTTCAATCTTTTGCTTGCAAATCCAATTATCCTTTTTTCTCCGTCCTGTATCTGGTACAAGATGGCTGCGGTATTAGTAGTGGCAGCATCGATGATGATATGGAAATCCTTTTTCAAATCCGGATGAACAAGCAATATGTTTTTCGACATTTCCTCTTTTAAAATGGTCAAGCACTGGTCGTGCTCCTTGGTCCAACACCACTTTTTGCTTTGTCGAAGTAATAGGTAGAGTGGGTGTGCCTTACTGGCAAAATTTGGAATAAAACGAGCACACCAATTAAAAAGTCCCATGAGGCCTTGAAGGCCTTTCAGGATGCTAGGTGGCGGCAAATCTTGAATGTTTCGAACATATTGAGGATCCTTAAGAATTCCTTGGGGTGTCACCGTGAAACCAAGAAAATTTACAGTGGAAGTCAGAAATCGACACTTCTGGAGAGGTACTGTCACGCCCGATTTTTTAAGTCTATCTAGCAATCGCCCCAAGAGATGTAGGTGGTCCTGGGCATCACGACCAGGCACGAAAATATCATCTATGTATACTATGATCCGCTGTAACAAATCCATACCTAGTACTCGCTGTAGCGCTGTCATAAGTGCTGCGGCACTATTGCGATATCCGAAGGGGACAACTTCAAAAGAATACATTTGCCCTTCGAAGGAAAATGACACCAGATCATGACACTTGGGGTTTAAAGAGACTTGGAAATAAGAGTTGACTAAATCTAAAGTCGAGCTACGGGTCGTTCCAGAAAACTTGGTGAAAAGATCCTCTATTCGCTCAACCTTGAGACCAACAAGATTTGTATGTACGTTCAATGTGGTGAGATCTAAACATATTCTAATGTCTCCAGGAGCTTTCTTTTTTACAATGACACTGGGATGGTGATGACGTGAGAGGTTAGGACGTATGATACCCCATCGAACCCACGTGTTAATTAACTTTTGCAGTTTCTCTCTATGACACAGAGGTATGGGGTAAGGTTTTTTGATGATTGGTTCATCAGTGACAACGTGAATGGTATACTCATATCCTTGAATACTTCCTGGATAATTGGTAAACACTCGACGATGTTGGACTAATACCTTTCGGAGTCTCTCCTTTTCTTCCATCGGTGCATCCACTGCTTTTACCACGGCGTCTAACTATTCAACAGACGCGTATTTACGGTCTGTACATTCCGTGGAAACCGGAGAAAAGTGCATTTCCTTATTGAGACAACGAGCGCATCTGTCCTGGTCCACTGCCGAGCACCACTCTCTGTTGACAGCGTCTATTTGATTAATATAAGTCAGTACATCTCGACTCTTTTCTTCAATCCCTGAACTGCATCCTTTCTTCTCACACCATCGCTGGTCCCATACTTGTGATTCAGTATTCCAATTGGTCATCCTATTCTGGATGGCATCCCAATCACATGCGCATGACTTCTCTTTATGTATCTCGCGACACATGGGATGACATTCAAAATCATCAGATTCACATTCTGATTTTTCCTCTAGAGTGATGGCTTCCGCTTCATCTATCCTCATGGACGGGTTACGTGGTATTCTACCTGGACTGTGGGACATTGAACTCTTCACTTCTCTCTTCTCTTCATCAGGATGTACCATTTGTGAGCTTCCTTCTGAGTTACTGCATGCCTTATCTTCACTAGTAGTTTTCCAAGTACATTTCTTTCCGAAATTAAATTTGTAATTCAGAAATTACGTAAAGGAGTGAATAATAATCTAACTCAGTTCTATTTGATAAATAGTCTGTTATATCATGAAGAACGGTAATTCTTCGAGTGACGCTGACAAATGAGTCTGTTAGCGGCACTCACATACATACAGCTAGTTTCGGATCTAATGAACTATAAGCCCGATTTTGATCCTTGAACTTGCATTTTAAAGCTCTTTGCCATACTAAGACATAGAAAAAAATAGATCGGTAGAACCCCCCTGGGACCCCCTAGGGCGGTGCGAAAAAAAAAATCAAAACTTCACTTTCTGCTGACAGAACTGACCCCAGACCATATAGGCTGCAAGAAGTTTCGGAATTTTAATCTGCGTTCAATACCTTTCAAACGGTGTATCGCCCGTCAAAATCGGTGAAGTGGTTCAAAAGTTACGACTTTTTATAGCCAAATCACAGAATTTTTACGAATGATAAAAAAATGTGTCTGTCGTTTTCTTTCAGCTCCAAATAGGTGGTACAGGTGGGGTTGGGAGTCAATTGAGGGGTCCAACAAGTTGGGGTAGATCGAAGCTTATTTTCTTTGATAGGAGTTACCGTTTTCGAGATACGGAGCCTACCGTGGTCTAAAATCGACCTTTTGTATGAAGACTATGCAATTTTTTTAAATACAGCCTTACAAAATAAGTGTTATCAGTATAAAAGCCCTTTCAGGATAAAGGGAAGAGTGACGCAAGAATTTTACTTACAAAAATATTATATCCATTTTGTGAGTGGTTTTCTTTGTATCACTATGGGGGAAGGGAGGATACTAAATGTCTTAATTTTATTACAAAGTAACAATTCCACCATAGTGACAAAGAAAATCATTGACAAAATGGATATCATTTTTTGTGGGTACAATTCTAGCGTCTATCTTCCCTTTACCCTGAAAATGTTTTTATAGTGATGAAGTATACAAGAAAACAACTCACAATGTGCAAAATTTACAGTTTAGTGAAATCTTTGTCATCATTGGTTTCTTCTTTCCACCAAATGAAGATCAATTGTCTGCGTCATGATGCGTCTTCAATTTCCAAGTACTTACTGTTGTTGGTGGTGATTAGTTTACACTAAACAAAACCTTAGTTCTCAAAATAAGCAATCGAGTAATAAATTAATTCTGTTTTAAAACAGTCTTCATGTAAACCTGTTTTGCTGAAACTAATTTATCAACAAGTAACAAAATAAACAAAGCAATAGTAAAAAACATCTATAATATAATTTCACGTATCATTTCAGTAATGGATGCATCTGCTGGTTCTTGGCAATACACTGCAGATAATTTCACTATATTTTTTTAGAATATGTTCATTTGTTATTTTATTTTCCCCGTAAAGCAATTTATATATTTATTCCTTTAGGAAGGATTTCGCAAATTTTGTTAGAAACATCAATATTTTGTGCATATAGACAATACTCGAATTCAGTTCTAAGTTTTTTTGTCTATAGCACACACACGTTTTCTTTACAAAAATATGAACTGTTTATTACAATAAACAGTAGGGTTTTAACATTATGAAGTGGAGAATTGAACAACAAAAACAGCAGCAGCAGCAGTAACAACAATAGCAACAATAAAAACAAACTTAAAATATTTAAAAAGCAGAAATGAATTCCAAGCCAGCTGATAAGTTTTAGTTGTGATCAATCTGATTATATATTAATTTTTACTCGTATTGAAATCAAGAAGACAGTGATGGACCAGACGTTGGATATGCATACTTCTTGCTGAAACGACTGTTGCTTTCTCGACCAAACCGTCATGTAGAATAATCGAAAGTCACACTTCAATATTGATAGCCTATTGGTAATTTAATCTAAGTCTTGTATCGAAATAAGAATCATTTGAAATCATTAAAAATGAAGATGTAATTAAGCTAGGGAACGAGTTCCATCCTAGGTTTCACATAAGTTAGAATCTGTACTAGTTTCAATATAAGACAAAACGATAAGGGCAAATTGAATTAGTAATTCATTGCATGTAAAATGGATATAGTGAGTTTTGAGCATTATCGTTCAATCCTAGCTTTTTTCATATACATTTTGGCTAAAATTAAACGTTAGATACTTAATTTTATGAGGTAAAAAGATATTGTTTATGTTAGGTATATATATATATATAATGTAAATTCTAGCTAACAAACCATACAACAACATTCTCGCTTTCTCTCTCCCTTTGCTAAAGATTGGTGTTTCTTAAGTCACCAGGTTTTCATTCTGTTTGTTTTCCAACAAATTAATATAGATAAACATCTTATATTGTTTTCAAACGGACGTCCTTGCAAAACTATTTGAATATTAAACTTATGTATTGGCTAGTTTCTTGTTTTGTAGAATGTAGATCACAGTAACAACGTTTTTCCTCAAGCTGCACGCTTTTCGAAATTAGTTGAACGTAGTATTTAAATAAAAGTAAGATGGGAAATAATATAGAATGAATGTAAAGAAACAATAGTGAAGTACCTACATCTATTTACAAAGGCATGTTTTGTGGTATGAAGTTAGATAGTTCTCCTTAATATTGGTGTTAGTTTTTTATGGAAATATCTTCCTCGTTTTAATGGACAGATTTAACCAGTATATTATCACTTGAAACTGAACTTGAATTTATGTATTAACTAGATAGTGCAGTGCTGCGTATATTGCTAGTGAAATTTGGAGCGTTGTAACAACGGAAAATATGAAATTAATAATGTGATATAACTCACGTTTTTTTTTTCGGAGTGTGTGTTTTGAAGTGAAAATAGTAAAGTGGGTTTCATTTATTGTTAAGATTTAATATGTCGAACAGCAAATACATTATAATGCTAATTATAGTTATTAATATTGTGTGGAGAAGTATGTAGTAAGTTATACGTATGGTGCAAATTTCGAATTTTTGTCTTGCCTATGGATGTTGTTGGGGTAGGGTATAGATTGGTATCTTAGATTAGGGGATGGTAAGCTGGTGTTTAAGAGTTAGTTGGCCCGTGTTGAGGAGTGGCTTCTTGGATATTATGTGATATAATTCTCTGGCAATTCGATCAGTGTGTGAAAGCATTCTATAATATGTGACAACCGGTAATGGTATGTTTAGATTCTCCTATGTGTCTGGATTAGTCTAATACAGATTTGTATAGTCTTTACTATATTAGACGTATTTGAAACACATATTACTTTCAACTAACTTAACATTGTTATCTACAGTCTACACATAAGGAAGCTAAGGGATACATAAGTTTCATGTTTAAATATCTTAAATACCCACAGAAAACATTTTACCATATGCAAGTGTTTCTGAAAAGAATATTAACATCTCATGTTTAGTTCTTGGACAAACAAATAAACGAAAGTAATATTTTCATAATGCATTTTGTACTGTACTGTATTTAACATATCATATTTTTCATTAGTATATGAGAATATTGAACATCACTTCACTTCCTGTTTTTTCAAATACCCACAATACTTGTCGGAACACAATTAATAACTCGTATTGTTCTTACCCATGTCTTCCAAGACACTGAAGGTATCTTCTGAAATAAAAGGAATTTCTCGTAACTGTCCTAGGACTATTAAACTCGTTACACCAATATATTACAGAAACATGTTTGATTCCTTCCCAGTCAGGCTTAAGAACAAAGTAGAAATTGTATATTTTTATGGTAATTACCTTTGCGGATTCCTACTGCTAGTATCTAAAAAATCTACTTTCAGCATAAAGCCGATATAGGTAAATCTCCATTTAACGCGTCACTTCCGCCTCACGGCTGCAAAAAATTTGATTAGCGCCACTACTCCCCCCTAGCGGCAATTTTTAAACTATCTAATTATTACCGCCATCTATCGATATTATTATTAATTACTAGCACTATTGGTTCCATCTAGCGGTTATATTTTGAAACTATTTAATTATTATCGCCATCTATGGATATTATTAATTACTAGCGCTACTACTCCCCTCTAGCGGTTATATTTTAAAACTATTTAATTATTTACTGCCATCTACTGCTGTAACTATTAACTATCTGCATCATCATTAAGCAGCTGCTTTGCATCAGGTGAATACCGTAATGGTATATTTAACATGAGACATGCTCGTGAAAATTTGTTGCTACCACTATGAACTTCTTTATTGCTGTAAAAAAAGGTGAAATTTTAAATATCAAATTGTGTTGCTAGCTTTCTCTCTTGTTGTAAAATCCATATGTTGTATGAATTTGCCCAGTCTTTCCGTGATACTTTGTTGCGTGTGCACGAGCGGAAGTTACTATCATACACTTTCCTTATTTGAAAATATTTTGTCAGTTATACTGATTATCAATCTGCCGTCTCTTTTTATGCATACATGTGTGGGTGGGTGTTTGCGTGTTGGCGTGTTAAAACCTCCCCAGTTACATAACCCAACCTTGGTTTATTCAATACATCTAGATCACGCCTATAAATAATCAAAAATTTGAATAAATTCTGACATGAAATAAAAAATTCTTTTCAATTTATTCCCTGCTATTATGCATGAGGCATGAGAGAAAATGAGAATAAATCTTCTTCATCGTCGGAAATGAATAAAATGAGAATAAAAGAGGAGATTTTATGAAAAAACGAATAATAAATCTCCCTTGTTGATTCTTTTTCAAATGGAGATAAAACTGAAAGATTCGAAAGTATGAAAACGGATATTCTCCCAGTTTTTTTTTGTGATGTGAGCTATTTATGAAGAGAAAATGTATTCTTCACGTTTCCTAGCCACTTGATATCCATGACGTCCTGGCCACTTGATATCCGCCCATAATATTGAAAGGCTTTTGTTGATGATAAGAAACCTAGCTTTGTCGATTTTACAACAGCGGTGATTACTCTTCTTTACCAAGTTACGAGCACTAGATTATTTATTGCTTGCTACGCTAAGAGAATTTGTTACTAAAACTAAATTATTATTTGCAATATGTTTTTAGTGCTTCAAAGTTAGTAAAAAAACTGGAGAAATTGTTTGAACCAAATATCTAACGTCTGTGGTATTATTTATTGAAGATCAATGGGGAACCATTGCTTTTCTTGCATACATGAACTATATTTCGAGTATTAGACATTTTTATAAAAAATTATTGTAAAAAGAAAAAAAAGTTTTTCTTAAATATAGTTCATTTTCCCCTCCCCCAAAAAATGGAGAAAATTCAATGTTCAGAATGCAGTGGCGTATTGTTAAAAAAGAACTATAATACTCATATCAAACGTAAGCATCCTCATCTTAGAACTGAAGAAGAAACAGTGCCAGCGAAGAAACGTAAATTAGACATATTAACCTTGCCAAGTGTGCAAGGATGAAGTTAGCATGAAAAACTTTCAGCGACATATGAAGAAAAAAACATTCATGTGAAGCAGTGAGAAGCGCTCTTTCTAAGACATGTGCCGACTATGAACTTGTTAATAGTGGTGGTGGTGATGCGCACAGTTTTTTGATTAAAGTGGAAAATGAGTGTGTCGAGTTTTTGAAAAACCGAATAAGTGAGAGTGATGCAGTTCGGAAGATTAATTTAATTTTAACTACAGATTTTGTGAAGGGTGCAGAAACAGTGTGTTTTCCAGTGCGTAGCGGGAATATGCTAGTTTTGAAATCAACGGTTGTGGAAGATACTATTTCAGAAATATCCGATAAATTAAAGGCGGATCAAGAGGAGAGAGCAATTCAGGGTTCGGGTTGGTCCTTATCCTCTACTCCTAATCATAAACTTGAGGTGCATGTTAATTCCTTTAATCCAATTGCCGCAGGATGTAATGTTAATCTCCCAGAATTCATTAAGAAGAAAAAAGCTGTTCTTAATATAAAAATGATGATCAGAAATGCTTTTTATATGCTGTGCTAGCCAAACTTCACCCCGTTGATTCAAAGAAAAATGCTAACCAAGTTTCTCACTACGAGCCTTATGTGAAAGAAATACTCCCTGTTTTTGAAAAAAATAACATTCATTTTCCTGTAAGCTTACATGACGTTCCCAAATTTGAGAAGCATTATAACGAAACTTTCCCTAAAGCAGCAATTTCAGTTAATGTGTACGGGATAGATGGTCAAAATAAGAAAGTCTTTCCTCTTCATATCGGTAAACAACAATCTAATGTAAGTGAGATTGACTTACTGTGCGTAAAAAGCGAAACTATTACACCAACAGCAACTGTAACATCGTCAACATCAACTCCTCTACCAAGAGTAGCACATCATTACTGCTTAATAAGAAATTTCCATCGTTTAGTGAGAAGTCAAGTTACTAGAGATCATGGACAATATCATTTCTGTAAGCGTTGTTTCTCTGAGTTCAGTAGTGAGGATAAATTATCTGATCATGTAAATTTTTGTCGAGAACATGAACCAACTCGCGTCATTATGCCTGTTCCTAATTCAGTTATTTAATTCGAAACAGACCCTTCATTTTTAAAAGCAGATGTTGTAATAGTAGCAGATCTTGAAAGTTTTTTGAAACCTGTTAGTGAACACCGAGGACAAAAATCTATCAACATTCAGAAGCATAAATTAGCTAGTTACTGTTTCAAAATATGCTGGTCAAATCAAATCCCGACTAAACTTCACTTGTATAGAGGTGATAATCCAGCGCAGCATTTTCTATAAAGGTTGCAGAAGGAGTTAGAACAAATTGTTAATAGGTTAAATCTGGATTTGCCGATGAATCCCCTAACTACACCGGAAAAACTCGATTATGAGCAATCAGAGAAATGCTCTATTTGTGACGAAGAATATACTGAAGATAACTCAAAAGTTCATCACCACCATCATTTATCAGGAGCTTATCTTAAACCTCTTTGCAATAATTGTAATTTGCGATTATCTTCGTATGATGCGCATCTCTTCGTGAAAGAATTAGGTTGTATTCCAGGTGATATAAAAGTTCTTGCAGAAAGTGAGGAAAAGTATATTGCAATTTCAAAGTGGTTCCATCTCAAAAATGGCAGAAAATTTTAAGTAATATTTTTAGATTTGTACCGGTTTCTGCCATACTCTTTAGATGAATTAGTAAAAAAATTAAAGCCGGAAGAACTGAAATACACTCGTGCTCATTTCTTTGATAATGTAAAATTTGATTTAAGTAGAAGGAAGGGTATTTTTCCTTATGATTATTTTACTGATGCATCGAAATTTAATGAAACAGAACTACCTCCTCAAACAGCGTTTAATAACATACTTAAGGGTAGTGAATGCAGTAATGAAGATTATTTGTTAGTTCAGCGAGTATGGAAAACATTCGATTGCAAAACATTTGGAGATTTTCATGATTATTATCTAACCACTGATGTTTTGCTAACAGCTGATGTGGTAGAAAATTTCAGAAACACATGCATCACTTCATATGGAATTTATCCTTCTTTCTCATACACATCGCCATACTTATCTTGGAAAGCTATGCTTTATAAATCTAAAATTGAATTAGAATTATTTTCAGATATTGATTAGGACTTGTTTATCGAAAAATCAATCCGTGGTGGTAAATCCCAATGTAGCTTAAGGTATATTAAAGCTAACCATGAGTTTCTCGGTAGTAAATTCGATCCTCAAAAAGAAACCTCGTTTGTAATGTACCTGGACGCGAATAATTTGTATGGTCATGCCATGAGTATGCCTCTTCCCTATGGAAAGTTTTCATGGGATCCAACACCAGAAAATTGGGATTCGAACAAAATTCTAAATCATCCAGACGAAGATGAACGAGGTTTCTTTGCAGAGGTAGACTTAGATTATCCTCAGAACTTACATGATGATCATGAAGGTTACCCTTTTGCACCTGATAATGAAATCCCACCTAACGGGAAGCAACAAAAATTACTACTAACGCTAAATTCGAAAGGAACTATGTTGTACATTTTCGATTGCTAAAATTTTATCATGCTCAGGGTTTAAAACTTGTAAAAGTACAGAGAATTCTATGGTTTTCTCAATCGAAGTGGCTTAAGCCTTACATAGATCTAAACACCAAGCTACGCACAGAGGCAACAACCGATTTTGAGAAAGATTTTTACAAACTTCTTACCAACAGTGTGTTTGGGAAAACCATGGAAAATGTGAGAAAGTATACTGATATAAAACTTGTTTCTCATAAAACAAAAGCCGAAAAACTCATTGCAATGCCGCAATTTAAATCTAGAACAATCTACTCAGAAAATTTTGTACTTATTCATATGCTACGAAAATTCATGAAATTAAACAAACCTGTGTATATTGTAAGTGCTATTTTAGATCTTGCTAAATTAGTAATGTACGAATTTCATTATGAAGTGATGAAACCTCGATATGGAGATAAGCTTACTGTTGTTTACACCGACACAGATTCGTTAGTCTATGATGTTATTTGTGAAAATTTCTATAAAGATATGCTTGATTTAATAGACTATTTTGACACATCGAATTATCCTGTAAATAATCGATATAATATCCCCTTAAGAAACGAGAAAGTACCCGGTAAAATGAAGGATGAGATTAAAGGAATAGTTCTTGAAGAATTCATAGGAATACGATCGAAAGTATATGCTATGAATACAGGGGAAAAGAAAGAAACAAAGAGGGTTAAGGGTGTGAAGAAAAATGCTGTGAAAAATGAGATTACGTTTGATGATTTTAAGAAGTGCTTGTTTTCTGGTGAACAATTAACGAAAGAGCAACATCAAATTCAATCATGTGAGCATATACTTTCGACTGTAAAGCAAGAAAAATTAGCTTTAAACCCTCATGATGACAAGCGTAAAATTCTTAATTGCAGTATACACACACTGCCATGGGGGTCATCGAAGAATTGTAAAAAATGATGGTGAAATAATTTGTGAAGTATGTAACCCTCATCAACCCTCAACTTCTGGACAGTCATGTTAATTAATTGTAAGTTTTAAATAGTCAGTAAGGTTTGACATAGTTATTATTAAGCTTGTTCAAATGTTAATAAAGCGCCTTCTGTGTGTTTTTTTAAAACACTTTTTTAATTTTTTTCTATACGTTTTAATATAATATAGTTTATTTTAAAAAAAATGCCCACTGACTTATTTCGATTTCCGCGATATAAATCTCATGAACATGAAATATTATCAGATTCACCCTCCAACATCAATGAAAACCAGCTGACAGTATTAGACCAAATAATCAAAATAATAAAGAGTGAAATCAACGCACTACGAAATACTTTATCTTCAAATATTGAAACTGAAATCACAGAAGCTCAACAACATTTACTAGATTTACTTCAAAAACTTGATAATGAGTTGAAAAGTGTTATTCTTATGTATTCACAGCTAGTAAATAAAAATGATTTTACCGAAGTTCAAAATATTATAACGACAATTCAAAATGAAATACAATTGATAAAGAATCAATTTATTACAAATACTGCAGCACAAGATCTAGTCGATAATTTGAATAAAAAGCTTATGGAGTTGCAAAATACGTTTAATGATCTTCAAACAGCTGTGAATGTATTAGAAAACTCTCTTCAAAATAATCCCTCTCAAGAAGATCTTCAAAAGATGCAACAAGTTATTTCGATTCTACAAAATGAAATTAAAAGTATTACCAATGAAACGAATAAACTGCGCGATGATCTAACCAATTTACCTGTTTATAGTGATGTATCGGAAATTAGTAGAAAGCTTGGTGAGTTTGAAGCAATAATTAATAATATATCGGAACTCACGAATATTCAAATTGAACTAAAGAATCTACAGACTGTTGTGAATAACATTCCTACTGAGAAAAGTAGTTTACAGGAAGCACTTGTAAAATTAAATAACAAATTAGAGAGTTTTAATCTTCCTACAGATGTAATTAATCTTCAGCATATTGTAAGCACCGTTCAAAGTGATTTAATTGAAATTCAAAAGAACACACCGAAACAATCTGATATCGAGAGTATACATAAGTCTTTAAGTGAATTAGCTACAAATCAAAATCAAAATGAAATAAAATCAAAATTAACTGCCCCCCAAGAACCTATTAACACACTTCCAACTTCGCAAGAAGTAGAAATAATTAAAAAAACGATAACTAACATTCAAACTGTAGTCGAAACAACAGAGAACCTACCTGAAGTAATAGAAATATTAAGATTCAATTACAAAACAATCAAACTAGTATAACATTCCTTCCGACATTAGAAGATCTTTCTGGTATACAAGAAGTGTTAACTAATGTTCAAAATGAAGTTAAAGAAGCAATTCAAGAACATTCAAAATTCATTTCTGTTCATGGGGTTAATGAAATAGTTAGCGGGTTAAAGAATATGTTGAAAAGTTTAGAAGATACTGCCGTGACGCATAACACATTACTTGCAAATATTCAGAAACAAATCAGTGATCTAGAAACGAAATACACTTCTGTGAGTAATTCTCTTAATAACATTTCTAAAAATATGCTGATATTAATGACTTTCGTAACGTAGAAGCATCAATAGCACTAATGCCTACAGTGACTCAACTTTGGGAAGTACAAGATAGTATTAAAAATTTTAAACTGACTTTAATAGCAATAACGATGAAATAAAGAATGAAATTATCGCAAAGCTGAAAGACTTAGCAGATACATTGAAAAGCGATTTGCATAGAGCATTATACGCTAAAACTAATGAATTGTTAACATCAATACGCAACTTACATAGAGTTCAATTCTTTACAATTTATTCAATACCTAATAAAGAACGAGACTTCACGCGTGGCAATATTAGCGGCAAAGTGTATTTATTTAATATGAATACCCCATATTTTGAAATTCCTTTTTTGGGTAAGCTAAAAATTATTGGTTTTCATTGGCTTAAGAAGAAAAATAAAGAGTTTCCTATTGTCGATATATATTCAGCAAGCGGTGGACATAAGTATGGCAATTTATCGCTAGGAATACACGAGGGCATTAGAGTAACAGATGCTCCATCTGAAGACGAAATTTTACTTCATGAGTTTGATGTTGTAGAAGGCGATATACTTGTAGTTCGATCACATAAATTTTCACCAGGTGAATATCCAGTAAGTATTGATTTGATCTTTATTGCTCAATTAATTTCCCGATCTTTAAATTAGTTCTTAATTAATTTTCAATAAAATGAATAGTAGATTAGCCATCGTTGAAGAACTACACAAGCCCGCAAGACGGAATTATAGGCGAATACCTGTTCTAACCAAAGGAATACACGATTTATGGCAAGCAGATTTGGTTGAAATGAGCTCAGGAAACTTGAAAGGTTTAGCTAAATTAAATAGAGAGTATTCTTATCTTCTAACTATTATTGACACTTTTAGTAAGTATGCATGGGCTGTACCAGTTAAAAATAAAACAGGGAAAGAAGTTACACGAGCGTTTAATTCAATCCTTGAAGCGACTCAACAAGCACCGAAGTATTTGCAAACAGATCGCGGTAGCAAGTTTTATAATAAAGAGTTTATTAAATTAATGAAGCAAAAAGGTATTACTCATTACTCTTCATACAGCGATAAAAAAGCTAGTATTGTTGAAAGATTTAATAAAACATTAAGTAATTTGATGTGGAAGCAATTTACACTGCAAGGTAATTACAATTGGTACAATATATTACAAGCACTAAAGAAGAAATATAACGAAAAAGAACATAGCACGGTAAAAATGAAACCTAATGACGCCGTAAAGAAAGAAAACGAACAAAAATTAATATCAACAGTTTATGGCAAAAAGTATTTAGCATCGTCAAAGGCGAAATATAGCGTGGGAGATTATGTTCGAATTAGCAAGTTTAAAAATACGTTTGAAACTGGTTTTACTCGCAATTGGAGCACTGAAATATTTCAAATTGCTACTGTTTTAATACTTGGCGAAGCGTTTTAAAGAATGGAAACAGAGTCACCGTAGCTATTATGAAAAGCAAAAACGTCAAGAGAAACCATTGATTGAGGCGATTGAAAGCTTGGGAAAAGAAATTAAAGGAGTAACCGATGACAACAGAAATCTAATTACGGAACTTATACCTGTAGCACAACAGAATATTAATAATTATCCACCAACACCATCAGAAACCTCATTTGAGAAACGGTTATTTGCTTCACCTAAGGCATTGCCAGAGACTAAAGAAACGAAAGATGATGAAGAAGAGAAAAAAATTTAGTTTTGTCCATTAGCGAGTCGATATTTAAGTACTAATAGGTTAGATAATGATGAAGTGTTTGGATTATACTCTATTGATATAGCCGGAGTAGTACAGTACAAAATTGGAAGTTATAATGTTCTCTTTGATAATGATGATTTAATTGTTTATAGTGAGAGTAAAATAGCACAAGATCCGTCAACCCCGATTTATGAAAAAATTAAAGGAACAGAAGGTTTATTGGAGCTAATTACTCGCAAACAACCAGTAGGTTTTGTAATGAAGATTATGAAACTTACAAGAAAATTTTAAAGATAACGAATGCTTTATATCAGAATCATGATCCATCACAGAATAGAGTAAAATCAAGCTCCAGCGATAAGTACAAAACATTAATTAAACCTATTTGGCTTGAACTGAAAACTAAAGGTGAAGGTTTGAAAGAAAGGAAGCAAGGAAAGGGGATTAAGCGCTACACAAATATGCCACAGCAATTTGTTTTGATGGATGATATTAGAAAGTTAGTAGATAGATTATTAGTTATAGCAGGTGAAGAAGCAGCTGGGAATAAGAATTTTTGTAATGAGAAAGTGGGTATTATGGAAATGATTTCATCTCGATTATCCAATTTTATCGTTTCGAATCGAAAAGGTTTAGGTTACCTCATAAAAATCATTCATATTCTGCCATCAAAATTTTGGCATACTAATGAAGGTAAAGGTTTAGTGAACGATATTATTAATAAATTACCCTTTGAACTTCATCTTCCAGGCTACGAGTTCTGCGGTCCTGGTACACGTTTAGATGAAAGATTAGCGAAAGGCGATCGGGGTATAAATAGGCTAGATCAAGCTTGTCGAGAGCATGGTATTGCGTATAAGAACTTTAAAGATGTACCAGATAGACATAGAACCGACCAAGACTTAGAGTTTAAAGCTTTTGATAGAGTTATTAGCAAAGATTCTGCTTTAAGTGAAAAATTGGCTTCATTGGGCGTAGCAATGGCAATGAACACAAAACGGAAAATGGGGTGGGGTTTATAGATTACTGCATTAAACATTGGATTGAAGCTTGAGCTGTAGTTGTTGAATAAATTCAAAATAATGAATGCAATATAGTCTTTTTATACAATGAAAGCAAAAGGTGTGAAATTTCAAATTCCTGCACAAGAATTAAAGTCATTAAATTTTAACAATATCTTAAATAAATCACAACTTGCGAAGAAGCAAAAATGCTTAAAAAAGGGTCATAATATAGCTCTAACATTAAGTTTAACACAGTTAAAGAAACTACGTAATCAACCGAAAACAGGTGGTTTCATTTTTACAATTCCTGCCATACTTGCTGCATTGGAAGCGGTTGGTAGTCTTGCAGGTGGTTCAGCAGCTATAGCTAAGACGGTAATCGATGCGAAGAAATATAAACAGGAACTAGCAGAACAAAAGCGTCATAATGAAGTTATGGAATCATCAATTCTGACTAAAGGTAAAGGACTTACACAAAGAAAGAAAAAGCTTCTGGATGACTTAAATAGAGTAAAATAAAAGGGCTCAGCAATTATGATCTCGAACGTATAGCTAAAGAATTGAATATTAAACACTTTAAAGGTGTGTACATGTCGGATAATCTTCCTTCTACTCCGCCGTTAAAACAAGAATGCGCAGTTATTAACTTGGATCGATCAATTAATACAGGAACTCACTGGATTTGCTATTGGTATGAAAATAATAAAGCTTACATATTCGATTCATTTGGTGGAGTACCTCCCAAGTCTTTGATTGAGTATTTAAATCCTAATAACAGTATAATTGAATATAATAGTGATCGAATACAGCATTTTGACGACGTGATTTGTGGTCATTTAAGTATTAAACTATTAAAATTCTTATCTAATGGAAACAATTTCATCAAGCTATTGAAAGATTGAAACTTGATTACTTAATGAATCATGCATAAAAGTAGTATATTACATAGTCTTTTATTAAACAAATGATTGTGTTGCACTTATCGGGGACTACACCAAAGCTTCGGCTGAATCTTCATAATGAAATTGATAATCAAAATTACAATTTGAAAATTGCACTAATTTGATTTTATAGTATGTACTAAATACCAAATGTAACAAAAAGTAGCAATACTTACTTCCATAAAGGAGAGAGACATAATATACTACCGGGTCAGTATAATGCATCAACATTGGAAACAAAGATACCTAAAGAAGTGCTTCTAAATGAAAATCATGTAACTCATCGAATGGAAGTTACACCATTTGCAGAAAATTTTAATGTAGGAACTGTTGGTAAGTTATTAGGTTTTAAGAATAATAGTGAACTTAAGCCAGAGGAAACTCACATAGGTAAATTTCTTCCAAAGTTCTTAAGTATTGAAACATTTAATATACACTGTAATTTGGCAAGAGGTATGATTATAGCAGATGGGGAGTATAAGCACAAGGAAACTAATATTATAGCAACATTAAAAACCATTAACAGAATTATTTAGAACCAATTGCTTATGAGCCTCAATACCCATTATTTTTTCCTATAGAGAAGCGTAATTCTCATGATTAAAAATGATGATTCTTAAAATGATTTTTTTTATAGCAAGAATGATAGCGAAAGAAACAAAGTTGAATATAATATAGTCTTTTTAAAGATGGAATTTATTGAAAGCTATGAGTATCAATCTTTCCCACTGAATCGTAGTACATTTAATAACTTGAATGAAGCAAACAAAGATTTAGAACTTGACATTACTTCTGGCGATGGGTTTGTGCACCCACACTACGGTGATTTATACATCAAATATGAAGTTATTGGAAGTGATGCTGGAGGAACTTTTACTGCAGGGTCAAATATTAAATTAATTGATAATTTTGTTCCATACTTGTTTTCGCAAGTAGAGTTAAGCAAAAATGGTACTGTTATTGATAGAATAGATTATCCGGGAATTACTTCAACTGCTATTGCCTCATGCCGATTATCAAAGCCCGAGCTCGAATATTTTAAGTCAGGTGGATTAATAAATGATGAGAAACTTCCACGGAAAGAGAATACAGTGTTGTTTCCACTGCGATTGCTGTTTGGTTTCTTTAGTGACTATAAGGAAATTATGTGGAAGAGTGGGCTTCGAATAACATGTGCAAATAATGATGTTTTATTTTATCGCTGGAAAACAAAGAAAGCAGATGGTACCCTAGATGATGCCACATTAGCTCATCCTGCTAAATTAGTGATTACTTCAATGGAGCTGAGAATGCCAATTGTCGAATACGAGAAAAATTATTCAATGAAATTAAAATCCGATATACTTCGAGAACCTCAAATACCAACTGAATTTCTCACGTATCAAAGTGTTCAACGACATGTATCAGGTTCTTATTTCGAATTTGATGTAACAACACAGTTTAACTCACTGCAGTTTGATATGCCTGATTTTGTAATAGTTCTTTTCCAAACTAATCGTGATGATAATACTCAGGAGAAAGACGCTAGTAAGTTTGATACACGCAAGATTAAGAATATTTATTTAAAAAATGCTCGTAACGAAATCTTTCCTCGTGAGAATTTAAACCTGGATATTACGAAAGCAGATTATCTTAAAATGTAAGATAGTTACACTGCTTTTAAACGTGTAACACAGAAAAATACTGACAGGTTTTATTCCCCAAAGGAGTTTATAGAAAATCGTCCAATGTATGTCATTAATACAAGTAAACGCAAACAAGTTGTTATTAACGAACGAACCAATATTAAAATTATAATGGATTTTGAGGAAGCAGTTCAGGCGAATTCGTTTTCTACAGTAATTCTTATAGCTCAAACTTCGTATATCTACGATGTGAAAAACGAAAGAATGATAGAACAATTTTAGTAAACATGTTTTCAGGAGAGAATGTTATTACTTTGCATGCAGACTGTAATTCGCTCTTTCATGGATATCACAGATACGAAAAAGGAGAGAGATCAAAAACATGCAACTGAGAATCTTTAATACACCCACATATAATATGATTTTCACATGCCATTCACATGAGAGCAACTTCTGCTCATGCACACGCAACGAAGTATCGCTGAAAGACTGGGCAAATTCATACAACATATGGATTTTACAACAAGAGAGAAAGCTAGCAACACAATTTGATATTTAAAATTTCACCTTTTTTTACAGCAATAAAGAAGTTCATAGTGGTAGCAACAAATTTTCACGAGCATGTCTCATGTTAAATATACCATTACGGTATTCACCTGATGCAAAGCAGCTGCTTAATGATGATGCAGATAGTTAATAGTTACAGCAGTAGATGGCAGTAAATAATTAAATAGTTTTAAAATATAACCGCTAGAGGGGAGTAGTAGCGCTAGTAATTAATAATATCCATAGATG
>JAGDQP010022707.1:0-19443 GCA_022664845.1 Lepisma saccharinum
GGACCACAGATGTTCAATTATGTTGAGATCTGGGGATTGGGCGGGCCAGGGGAGGTGTTGAACTTCATCCCGATGTTCCTCAAACCACGCTGCAACAACTCCAGCTGTGTGAATGGGTGCATTATCATCCTGGAATATGGCGTCATTGTCCGGGAACAACATCCGGACCATAGGATGCAAGTGGTCTCCTAAAATTGCGACATAATCGTTGGCAGTGATGCGTCCGCGAAGTGTGACCACAGGACCCAATGAAAACCATGATATTGCGGCCCACAGCATCACCGTGCCGCCGCCATGTTTCACAGTTGGGCGGAGACACTGCAGATCATACGCTTCTTTGGGCGTTCTCCACACATAAACACGGCCCGTGGTTTGGAATAGGGTGAATGGTGACTCATCCGACCATACCACACGTTTCCAGTCGTCAACGGTCCAAGTTGCATGGTCGCGGCACCATTTGCGGCGTGCTAAAGCGTTCTGGTCCCTGATGAGAGGTTTGGCCCGTGCAACACGACCCCGTAAGTTCATGTCATGTAATTCGCGGCGGACTGTGATTGTCGAAACAGGTTGGGGGAGGTGCTGATTGAGTTCCTCCGTCACTTGCGCCGCAGTGGCACGACGGTTCCGCGTGACAATGCGCTTTAATACCCGGCTTGCCCTGTCACTGATGCTTTTCTTCCGCCCACTGTTCCGCTTCCCCGATGTGGTTTTCCCGTGTGTTGTGTAGGCCGTCATCACCTTCGACACTGTCCCTGGCGACACACCTAACACACTAGCCACTGCCGTCACACTCACTCCACATAACAGCGCACCAACAATTTGCCCTCTTTGAAACTCTGAGAGGTCTCCCATTTTACACTACCTCCGTCTGCTGCAGCCACTGCACACTCCTGTTCCACGACGCCTGACGTAGTATGGAGACCGACCTAACACACCACCACCAGCAGTCCGGCGCTGCGGTCGCCACGACACCACTGCCAACCCATACATCTGACGTGTTGCCAACTACAGGTGTTTCCATTATTCTGATAAGCATCTATATACGGTATATATATATATATTTCGTATATGGGTTCTCAAGTACCTGAAGATATCAGAACCACTTATGAAAGAAATGTTATTCCCTTATTTCTCGCGGGGCGAATATATTTCCAAAATGACAGATAGCGTAGACATGTACGGGAACCTGAATATCTCAAAAACCAGAAGAGCTAGAGAAAGCTTAATCAAACACCGTTGGGTAGTTCTTAAAGTGTACATTGAATATACGGAATCACCTATTCTGAAAATTAATTTCTTTATTCCAATAATTAGGCTCAAAAATAAGTAACAAATTGTGTAAAATTTGATGTTCAACAAATTTTTTGGAATTCTCTCATCAAATACTCTTCAAGGAATTGAATAAAATTCTACAAAATTTTATAATATTTAGACCTACCAATCGAGTGTATCCACCCAAAAATCATGGTCCTGAATCACACTCCTTCTCTTCTACGGGGGTTCAAACATGGTCCTTTGCGAAAAATGCCTGATTTCGGGCTTAAATGTCCGAAAACCGTTCGTGAATAAGATACTTCTAGAAGTGTGAAATGGAATGTAGTAAGTAACACAGACACAATATTCATTACAGAATTACTTTAAGTCCACAGTTGTGGAGGCTTGTTCTTAATTACACAGAATTTCTCGAAAATAAATCTTCATAGCAAATACAACTACAATAAAACTCCTAGTTTTGCACCAGGATTACTGTCAATTTGTCTAGATTCAGAGGATCATCAAGATATCGTGATTGCACTACTATTATCACCTGAAACTACTTGTTTCCCAGTATATATGAATTAGAAATTTTAGTATTTATTTAGCCGTGTATTAGTAACGTGAAATATCACTGCATTTGTTGTGGCAATAATAATGTAATGCAATATTTATTAATGTTCTACGAACAACATGGTGCCAATACAGCCTAAGTCATACAAGATACATATAGCTATACAGATAGCAGATAGATATACAGCTAAACAAGAAGGTGTTAAATATTGAAGTTTGATAGAAATAAAAATATTACATGTAATGGTTGTTGATTAAACGTTTAAACAAACACAATCTTTATCAGAATCAGTTAATAATTTATAAATGCCTTGTTCTGTACAAAGGAAACACTAATTCAAAATTTTCCCTCTATGTTCTAAATTTGAATTTTATTTATAACGATTGGGCCGGGATAGAGGATGAGAAAGAACTTGTGAAGGTGTTGGCTAGGGTCTATGCTGTAAGTGTCATCACAGCATTTGCCTGGTGTGACTGAGGAAAACGTGGAATAACCTCAATCAGGATGGTCGACCGCTGGGATTGAACCCACGGCCTCCCAAATGCTACGCCAACGCTCTACCACTGACCTACGGCGGCTCGGTCAATATTCTAAAAATTCCATATTAAAAATAATACGTCAGTACTTCTAATCTTTTGAGAATAAGGGAATTTGAATTTATACTATGAAAAGGCAATGCTAATAATAATAATAATAATAATAATACTCTCTCTATATAAAACAGAAATTCTGACTGATTGACATATAAACACTCAGGCCACACTGTCTAAGCTCGATATTTGAAATTTATGTCTAATCTGGCCTTAACTAATTTATTTCACTGATGTTCGATAAGGTAGCAAAAAAGTGCATATTGCGAAAGTAGAAATAAAAATAATAATTTCTTTTTTTAAAAAAGATCGGTGGCCTGTGGTGGAATCGTACCCAATAACGTTAGAAAAACTCTCCAGTGTTTTATCCACTAGTCCGTACAACCAGATATTCGAAGACGGCTTCCGAGTAAAGTGACGCTGCAGGCAACAGCTAGTACTAAGAATAAATTATAAGTTCCTGACCCCACATAAGGCACTTTAGCTTTTAACAAATGTAAAGAACGTTTCCCCATTTCATCTTTCTATATTCTAATATACCGGCAGAATTCTTTTGCAAAGGAATGCCGATATTTGAGTTACATAAATTCTAGATTAAAACGGTCGGAAAAAGGTTGGCCCCCACCTTTTTCCGACCATCAGAAAGTTGCTGGGGAGTCGCTTATTTCCCGACCATCAATAATAAAGGCGCTCGCTCTTCTCCCGACTATCAGGAAATGGACGGGGAGCAGCCTTTTCCCAACCTAAGGCAAAGGGCGGGTGCCCAACCTTTTCCCACCATCAAGTGTTGATGGTCGGAGTTTCGCCTCTATGCCGTCAAGTCAGAGACCGACAGCGACCCGGAAATGACCTGACCACCAAACGCCACTTCTGAATGCACGTCGACCTTCCCCCATCTACTTCCCGACTACTAGTTTGGGCTCTGAATATCCCCGACGCCGCCCCGATAAAAAAACGAAGATTTGTCGCCTATGTTGGCATTTAGCTTCCTGGGTCAGTGCAAGTTGAGTTTCTCCGCAGACATACTATGCAAATGCAAATGTGGTATCTTCAAGGAGACCACATTTATTCTCTTCTGGGACACAGTATAAGGCTGTCATTTGTAATGTTTCGACCTACGAAAAGAGTGTCTATATTAAAAAAATCATTTGGTTGAATTACATTCCTTTCTTTCTAACAGGGTTCACACATGGCCTTTCGTCAAAACATGCAGGATTTCGGACTTAAATATCTAATTTAAAAAAACTGAAATTTAAAGGTACCCTTGTTTGTTTTCAGCTCACAACCAAAATTACAACTTTTATTTCTAATTGGTTTGGTCAGTGCAAGGGGATTATATGTGTATATGCAGCGTCATATTACTACACTGCTTGAAAGGCACACTTTTAACTCCCATGGACAACTTTTTATTGACCAAACCACTCAAAAATAAAAATTGCCATTTCTACTGTGATTTGCGAACATACAAAGCTTCCTGGAGAAGACCAACTTTCAGATTTTTATGATGGCCCATTTGAGATATTTTATACCCAAATACAGCATTTTTCATGTAGAAAAAATGCTTTGTGATTCAGCTCCACAGAGTTTTCTACATAATAATCCTGTTCATAGTTCTAAACGTCACAAGAGAAACTGCAGTCTTATATTCAACTTCTTCCCTAAATTATGGTGACTTTCGTGAAGATACCACATTCGCATTAGCATCGTATAGCCAAGAAAATCCGCTGGTATTGACCAAACCATTATAAATTAAAGCTGCAATTTCTACTGTTAGATGGTCACATACGAAGCTTCTTCGAACCCACATTTCAGATTGTTTAATGGGGACGCATATGCAATATTTAAGCCCGAAATCCGGGATTTCTCGCAAAGGGTCATGTTTAACACCCGTAGAAAGAAAAAGAGTGTGAATGTCAGAAACTCTTTTATGAGGTCTAAACATGACAAAATTTTATCAGAATTTGATTCAACTCCTACACCCGAAAATCTTGGTTTAAAAATCGAATTTTATACAAGTCGTAAATTTATTTTCAGCCTAATTTTTGGAATAAAGAAATTAAGTTTCAAAGACGGGATTCCACATCTTCCAAGTGCACTTCAAGAGCTACCCAATGGTTTTTCATTCAGCTCTTTAGTTCTTCTAGTTTTTGAGATATGCAGGTTTCCGTACATATCTACGGAAGTAAAAAACATCACCCGCCATGATGGAAATGTGGTCACCCCGAGAGAAATAAAAGCATCACATTTCTTTCGAAAGTCGTTCTGATATCGTCAGGTATGTAGGAACCCACATATGAAAAAACATTTTTTTAATGGTGATGTGACCAGTTTTTTTTAAATTGGATGATTTGTCCAGGAATGACCCAATTTTACTATAACTAACCTACACCGATCTAATCTTCCTTATCTAAAATCACTCATGTTTTAAATGGTCCACTTAGCGTGACTCACTCTGGTGGTGCCCTAATAACACAAATCTTGGGAATACTTTTTTAGTTGTAAATTTAGCTCAGGGTTAAAACCTTTGCATTCTAAACCAATGCGACACGTACATGGGTTCGAGCCCTGGTCAGTACAAGCATTGTTTCCTTCTAGTTAATAAGACGATAGTGGCTTCTCTTCATCATAGTATTTGGAACCAAACCCGGGAGAGATTAAAGCCTCACCACTTCCATATGAAAAAGCATTTCAGAGTACTGAACTGAAACCTGTGGAAAGAAACTAAAGTACAGTTTAGTGTCCTCATCGTTCGTGGGGATCGTGAACTTTGGGGATATTGAACTTGCGGTCTGCAGCGATGATCCGATTTGGGATATTTTTCTCTTATAACCTAATTTTCTTTTCACAGCCTTTGACTATTTTAAGATGGTAAATGAGAGTATGGAGGCGTAACTTCCGTATGACAAATAGCTGCAGACAAATACACTACACGCAATTATTTATTGTTATTAAACGATTTAATTTATTTGTATTTAACATTCACATATAATATACCGACTTTCTGTCAACACCCACCACCTCTCTGATGTTATATTTTAAACATAATAATTACTTATGTCCTGAAATGATTGTATGAATACATATGAAACTTATTTATTTCAATGTAATTTTTATGTACTTATACACTCTTTGAGGAATATATCATTACAAAAGAAAAAAAATGTCCTGAACGGAGTTCGAACGTAAGACCTCTCGATTAAAAGCCACAGCGCTCTACCACTGAGCTAACATGGACATAGTTACCAAGCTCCTTCGGAGAGGACTCCTTCTGAAGAATGACTGAATTTTTGTGTCCAAGACAGTGACATCCATATACGTTGCTAATGCTGTTGTTTTGTCTGTCCTTTGTCTTGTTTATTGTATTATAAAAGCGAAAAATATGTTTGCTATCTTTGCTTTCATTGGAGATGTTCTTTTACGTATGGAAACATAGGTGACAAAACCATCACATGCTCAGATGTGTGGATAGTTTGGAAATACTGTATCATTACGTATTTCAATTAATGTTACATTTTTCTACACTTAATAAGATTTCAACATATCTTATTGTGCTTAAAAGAAAAAAAACGGTTTTGCATATTTTTTTTTTCAATTGGGACGGTTCACCGCACCTTTGAGGGTTCGAACTTGGCATCTTTGGTTTACTGTTTCCGAAGTTGGACTTAGAGAATTTTCAGCTGAAAACAGCCTAATCAATGCGGTCAACTTTTTTGTAATAGGCTGTCCATTTTCATCATTTTATTAAGTCGCTTTCGTTTTCAGAAGAAAACTTTAATGAACACATTGAAACTCAACTAAAAATATGTCTACCCACATGGGCTACCATTAATCCCTTCGTTTTCAAGCAGAAACTTTTCTCCGATGAAAATTCACTCCAAAAGAATCTTCCCTCTTCCCGTTCAAATCGAGGGGAATTTCGCTCTTTTGATTTAGTGTGTAGACACGAGATAACGCTTTTGAAATTCTTCAAAGCTCTAAATTAAACATTGCTTCATAACCTCAAATTGAGTTTCATTTGCTCTTGTAGGATTTTTGATCACTGTATTTCTGTGCTTGATAGCCTGTGTTATGAGCAGGAATTCCGCCAGGATTTTCAGTTTGAGGGGTGTAAATTCAAAATTGGGAGGGTGTAAGTGGAGTTTTGCATGATTTCTATCGATTTTGGATAGCAAACTTTATTAAATTGGGGGTATTCTCGGGGATTGGGGGGGGGGCGGAATCACTGGCTATGATCTAAAGTGTGTTAATATTCATAAAATAAAGACAATATGAACAGGCAATTTTGTTCTATATACGAAAAAGTAAAAGACGTTACAACACAAAACACTTATGTGCGACAAAAATTTTATTGCCAAGTTCGAAATCTGCACCCCAAAATTAGTAAAGAACAAAGAAACTTCTTCAACTTACGGAAAGAAGTTTTAAAATGTTGTCTTGTGTAATCACCGAATTTGGATTGAATTCGATATCTTTCCATATTAACTTACATCTTCACTTGATTTCCTTAATTACATCCCTTACGTCGCTTTTAGTGTTAAAACTGGCAGCGTAACATACTTCTCTGAGCTTGTCACTTTATTCAAGTTTTGGAATCCAATTTAAAATATTTCTGTAAAATTGGCATTTTTCATCTGTTTTTATTCGAAATGAAAGTTTGAAAAAGTGAATGGTAATATGGATAGGTTCGAACCGACGACCTCAGATTTAATTTTGATACTTTCATTTCCACGCATCAGTCCATTACACCACAGAGGATACTTAGGACTTTTGTACAATTACTATAACTTTTTATGGTATTGAAATATGGTTCCATTTCGAAACTTAAACGAGAATATTTGTCTTTATAAACGCAGTTTTCAGTTACATTGTGTTATTTCTCCCTTTATTGGAGAGTGCACTTTTAATTTTTATAACTTTAGTGAGTGTACGTCTTATTATTATTTACTTATGTTGCTTTGTATTTATTGAGCTCGTGCTTTTGGACGAAGAAGTAAGTTTAAGCAATGGAGGGGGCGTGTCTCTCTCTATGTAAAGGTTCTTCCAATCAGTGCTTTAGCGAAATCTGCATCAAGGATGGGGGAGGAAACTTTATTCATTTGCTCTCCAGAACTGATTAAGCGCAAACTTTCCTGTATGGTGTGTTGCCTATCTTCGCTACTTTGCATTTCAGGAACTTCCTTCGCACAGTGTACGTGATGCACGACCCGAAAGTGCACGACTCAACTTGTGTAAAGCATGCAAAGAGGCAGGGGTGGTTAGGCGGGCCCTTAAATAAAAAATGTTCTTTATTTGTTCGGTATTTTTTCGAAAATTAGAAATAGGAGGTGTGAGTACCAAGGTATCTTAATATGAGGGACCGTAATTTATTACTTTAAAGAATGCGTATATTACGATTGGCTTATTCGTGTTTTTAGAACTTTGTAAATAAGTTTGATTTTAATTTGCTTCCTAGAAGAACTACTATGGACTTCAGTAAAAAGAAAACATTGAAAGAAAAAGTTACACGATGGTACAATAATTAATACCATTCGTGTTTTCCTTTCTATTTTTTCACAAAGTTTTTTTTCTGTGAGTGTATATGGTCGTATTTGTAATTTTAATTACTGTACATAGATTAAAATGAATGTGACAATAAATCAGAAAATGTAACTGCAGAATCCCAAGTAACTCTTATGAAATGCACGTAGTGTAAAGCATTAAAGAATACAGAAGATATATGAAAATAGCAAAATTTATAAAATTTGAAATCCAGAGGGGGTGGGCCTCTTGTCCCCCTTGCCGACGCCCTTGTCTACATGCATAAAATAAAACGTTGAAAAATAAATAAATAAAGTAACAGGAAGAGACAGGGCACTCCCTAAGGTCTCAAAACAGTACCGGTGAGGCCCTCTGCACTTCTGACCGATGTAAATGTTACCAATGGGACTGAAAAATGTCTAACAGTATTACATTTTTGTGCTTAATAAGTAATTAAATAAAAGGACAGTGAAAGTTTTCGTATCTCTTGGTCTAAATTTAGTTCTGTTTTTTCGGTGAAGGTTACGATCATCTTACGTACGTTCAGTATCTTTATTCTAAATGCATAAACTTTAGCAAAATCGAGTTTCATTTAGGTATTTTGTTAAACTGGAATTCAAAACAAATTTAGACGTACGTAAGATGCTCTTTTCGCCTGGCGGTAAAGTTCGATTTGGTCAAACAATTACATAATTTCATGCACCCACAGGAGTTCTCTTATACTTCGCTGTTCATTCTTAATTCAAATTAAATTGTATGACTCACTTAAAAATTATGCCAGACACATAGTATCCTTAGGAAAAATACAATGTCAGAGATCCAAATACTATATGCACTAGTATAATGTAAATCTGTTGTTTGTAAACGCGTTGAAGATTGTTTGTAACCGATGGATAAATTAACTGTAAATGCGAATGAAAACTTTGAACTCTTTGGTCAAATAATAAAAAAAGGCTACTGAGATAGTGAGGAAAAAGTATTTGATATGTATGACTAAAATATAATATATAGTTAGAGGCCAAAAACACATGAGAAAATTTCACACTACGTCTTGTCTTCTTCAACGAGTAGAATCCTCTTTCCCTCGCAAGGCAATTTACTTGATCATGTCAACATGAAAGAAGCATTTCCGCCTTCCCTGGTGAACATAAGAAGCAAAGCCTAAATAGCATGTGCATCAAGGCCGAAGATGAGCTTGGATCAATCATGGCGAGGTAATCTTTCTTCTGTCTATTGTTCCCTCTTCTTGTCTTATTTGCCATCTCGCCTACAAGACAAGCGACGCCTCAAGGACCCTGCCACCTACGTTCCCATAGCGCAGTTACCACAGAGCCTTGAATGCTTCAATAACCAAGCGTTATTACGTAACAACAACCGGCTATAAGAGGAGTTTTGATGACAGCTATTCACCCTTTTGTATTTGGACATTCTCTACTTACTTTCTCATTTTCGCATCCATTTCCCATTTGACTGTGACCATCGTGACCACTGAGAAGTTACAATTGCATCCTCCAAGATTGACAGCATCCCTTCGAAGATCAACCTGTGGTGACTGAAAATTAGATTTTGAGAGAACGAGTGTCATATCCCACCTACAATTTAGAGAGTATGACTGGAAAAACTTGGCTTATCTGTACCATCTATTTGTAAAATGTAAAACTTGATATTTATAAGCGTTTATTAACTTTAGTGTAACTTCCTGCGTCTGTGCGTTTCGTCACACCCTTTTGCCACTATAATTACGCGGGAATAGGCAGAGGATAACCGAAAGTACTCTTCATTGGTTCACATAATATGATTGAGGTTCTTCCTGTCCTTTGGCTTCGAACCGAAGATCTCACCATAAGAGACGAACACGCTTTTTTGAGCATTGCATTACCTATTTAACGGAGTTGCAACCAACCGATATTAATGGCTCAGTGTTAGATTATGCTTGTGTTACTTTGTGTATCAACGGTTATGAATATTTACTTAAAACGAAATAATGAAGATAATATTTCTTCTTGTGGGGTCGTCTCTACTTAAGTTTCCCAATAATTTCTCTTGCTATTAATAATACATTTCAGGCTGTTAAGTTAAAGTAGATAACCTAAGGATTATAAAATAATGCAGGGCACACTCAAGACCAACGACCTTCTTCCACTTTTTAACCTAAGAGTACCCAGACAAAATTCTCGTTCACATCATTTCTACCTCTCAAAACCGAGATTGTGTTTGGTCCAGCGATTTCTTGTATACAGATTATCACATTTTAACAATACTCTTTCTTTGCTACCAGATTTCTGCCTCAGTAAAAGTAAATTTCTAAAGGCTTGTTATATGAATCTAGAATGAATAAAAAAAACTTGATATTATTTCCTATTGAATAAGTCTTTTGTTGTTATATTATTTTTATTGTTGTTACTGTTTGTTACAAGAACGGTGTAAAATGGCGTTTGCTGTATCCGTGCTACTTCTAATAAATAAATCGTTCTGCTGACGTATAAAGAGAGTTACAGTGGTGTATCGCCTCTATTTTAAAAGTAGCTAAACAATACAAAGACAATTCTATCTAGTGTTACTTATCCTAATCTTCATTGTCATCATATTATCATCGTCATCATAAATAGCACACTGGAAAGAAAATGGACATCTATCATATGAGTTTGTATGTCTCAATTACTGTAGTCCTGCTTTCTGCTTTTCTTCTTAACGATTTTTCTTCGTTAATATTATTGAAAAATGCAGTTGTTTTTACCTTCAATTAGGCTACTCAATTGCGAAGTCAATTCTTCAAATGGCGGACTGCAGTCCGGATCCGGACTCGGAAGTCGGACTCGGTTTTTTCCTGGACCTACACGATTTAATACGAATTTGAATTTATTTATGGCCTTTTGGCATCTTTGGCTCACGCCGTGCCGGTTTAATTCGATGTCAAGAGAAATGTGTGAATGTATTATATACGCACCTAACCAGTTGAATTAGAAAAAAAAACAAAGAAATTTAATATGAATTCAAGCTTGTTTACGTTGTGCTTACTTTTTATTTTCTTGCAATTATTCCCACACTTATACGGAGTAAGCATTAACTTCATTGCCTTACTGTCCTGCTTAAATTTATTTATGGGCTTTAGGCATTTATTGATCGTCAGGCATGTTGTCTATTTACCACTTTTTGTTATGTCTTCTAATTCTCGAGATATTTTCAACAACATTAATTTCATACCCCACTTTTACAGCCCTGTTTGACACCTTAAATGTCTACGTTTGCAGATATAATATGTATGTGTCGCTGATTTTCGAATGTTCTACACATCTGTGCGATATGATAGGAATCGGCGTGTTACACCTGGGAAACCTCCTTGTAAGTAGCTCACCGAAAAGGTCTTTTCTCGAGTTATTACCATCAATCCGGACCCCAGGAGAAAATAATTGAAGACCTCTGTTCTAACCAGTTTCTTCTACATTGTTTTCAAGTACAGAAAGACAAATTAAAGATTACATTAGAAATATTACGACCTAAGAGAATGAACACCAAGATCAAAATTTTTAAAATCCGTAAGTTATTCACTAAGAGCCGAAATAACACTTCGAACAATAATCAGAGCTCATACTTTTAACTGACTTAAAAAACCGGAGGAGGTTATAGAGTTCACATGGATGTATCTTTTCTATGTTCTTTCGGGCATAATTTTTTAGTGATTGCGTAGATTTGAATGAGATTTCGATCGTTTTGTAGGAGACATTCCCGTGATGGTCCATTTGCAGTACCTTGAAACAGCGCATTGAAAAAAGTGTAAAATGAAACAAGAACACTCTCTGTGGCTCAGGCCGTATGGATGATGATGGGATGAATTGGTGGAATGAAGAAATTGGGAGGAAACGGGAGCACACCGAGAAAACACACGCACACGGTGTTTGTCCACCACAAAGCCCACATGGCATGAGGAGGGATCGATCCGATGACCCCTAGCACCAGAGGTGAGCGCTCTACAAACTGAGCCACAGTGGCCCCAGTATTTCTCTAAGAACAAGTGTATAGTCCATTTCCAAAACTGTCCTTGTCCAAGCGCCATAAATGCTGGGAAGTAGGAAATCGTAAAACACTTGTAATACACTTCTTATTTTTCATAGCTGGGGAGAAATTGCAGTCATGCATATTAGTGGCAGATGTTTCCGTTAACCAATTTCTTTACTTAAAAAAAAATGAATTTGAAAGATAAAATTTAAACAAATTTTAGTGTTAATTTTTTTGTCCTTTACTTTCTTTTGATAATTAAATTATTTTGCAGACGTTCTGGAATCATAAAACCTTACTAATGTGTTCGAAAATAGTGAAATACTGTCAATAATGCCAATATATCAATGTTACATTCTTGTGGACAAGGGCGCTTTTGGAAATTGATTTATTCACCAATCCTAATGCGCCTACCTCTCTATGCAACCTGCACGACACTTATGTTGTTTGGCAAGCATATTATTATATGAAGGATTTGATTGCCTAAACTTCAAAAAGGAAATGTCCGTGTTTCCAAAGTATAAAATCACTTGACAATAGAAGGTAGTGTGCTGTAAATACTCTTTGGAAATCGGATGCACTCGTGGGAGAGGTGATCTACGCAGTACATATAGTGAAACGTCTCTAAAGCGGGCAGCAATGGGTTTTCAAAAATTGTCCGCTATAGGGAGGTGTCAGCCTTACCGAGGTTTAAATATTTCTTACGTAAATTAGTGAACATGGTCAAATACAATCAAAAAAGGATATACTGGTGCATGAAGCACTTACAAGGTATGAATATAACAAAAACCTTTCTTACTGTACTGACATCCAATACTTTACGTTCGGCACACAACAAATACAATTTTATATTTTTCACTTTACGATTATCACTCGCTACATGTTACATTTACTGTGTATTGCTTTAGATTGTCAATTAATTTGAATTCTGTAGTGTCCTTTTAGACAAGTAGAAATGCTCCAACACTTACAAAAGACTTACTGCTTGCCTGTAATTTTTCACTACATATGGCCTTTAATCTTTCATATTCTCTTCAATGTCTTCCATGCACTTCAGAATTTTTCTCCTTCCGTTCCTTCACTGTATGTTAGTATGTTACACACCTCAATACTCCCAGCTTCCATCAATATTTCAGCGTCAATAAAATCATAACCAGTTGCAGCAACATCGATGTTTCCAACAACAGTAAACTAGCAATGTCCCAAACAGCATCATCAGTTGACGTATCTTCAAATCATCATCTGAAGAAAAAACCTGCTGTGTGGAAATACTTCTGAAATACTACGGAGTTGACTTGCTCCCAGGCAGCTTGGACCAAATGAGAAGGCGAAATGTTGTCAAAGTACTCTTGTATGAATGACTACGCGTATTTTTACTCTTCCAATTGTTTTATACAGAAAGTATCCGTAATGCGGAGGTAAATATTGCCTATAAATCGCTGTCCGTGTCCGCAGTAAAGAGGGGTTTACCAATACGTTTATTCTTATTCCAATAGTTGGGATTACAAAATATGTCCCTACGGGAGGTGTCCGCTTTATAGAGATGTCCGTTACTTGAGGTTTCACTAATATGTTGGCCTAGTCGTTAGCATGTCCGACTACTTATTGAGGGGTCCCGGTTTCGACTCCCGGCGCTGCGTTTTTTTTTCAAGGTTCTGGAACGGTGCCCATCCAGCATCGTGATGCAATTGGGGAGCTGCTATGAATAAAAGAATAAAAGATAGTGGCGATCAGAGTGAGAGCTTAGGCTCTCCTCCCCCAACTCGTCTGGTTAGCGTGGGAGCAGTAGACCAATCTCCTCCCTCCGTTGAGAAGACTCATCCAGTAGTGGATTGAATATGGCTGTGATTTATTGTGTGTGTGTGTGTGTGTGTGTGTGTGTGTGTACGATCGCCCACTTCATTTTATGGGCAAACAATGACAGGTATAAAGTATGCACATGGTACACATTTAACTTTTCAGAAGCCAATATCTGATCACATCAATTTTGTACTTACGCCGTTCTCGAAGATATTTCTTCAATTGTTGCTTGGCACTTATATATAGCATTCTGAGACCTTGCAGCATCGTGTACTGATTGTTGGAAATATTTATCCAGATTTATTACTCTATTGAGCATTCAGCATTTAAGCATTCAGTAGTGTGACCATTTTCAGACTGATCTAAGGTAATACAAAACTATTTCGTATCGCTCTTCAAAAACATAGAGACTCTGCCTAATGACAACTATTGAAGGTTCAATGTATGTCATGTACTATATCAGGAGTACATCTTATTTGAAGTATCATTCAATTACAACAATGAAAATAATGCGCGTTAGTGGCGCGACTTCCAAAATATCACTTTTGTAAATAAAAAAAAACTTTGTAAACTTTATTTTGTATTTTTGCCATTTTTAGTAACCTTGACTTCGGCCCGTCACAATTATGAATGCGATGCTAGTTGAAATTCACTTTCATGCCCCAGCCAGGATTCGAACCCGGGACCTTCGATTCGCTGGCATAGAGCCCAAACCCACACGGCTACCAGCTCGGAATATATCATTTTTGTGTTTGGGAAAGTATGCCAAGTTCTCACGCTAACTACCCTTACGAAACTTACATTGAGGCGTCCATTTCCGAATGGATCCTTGACGCCTTGTCCAAGCTTTATAAATGTTAGGAAATTAACAAAAACACTTCTTATACACTTCTTGGTTTTCAAAGCTAGGGCAAACGTGAAAATCTTACAAAATTGGAGAAGTATTAGTTTACCAATATTTCTTCTTCTTGCAAAAGGATATGAGAAAACTAAAAATAGGGTAAAGCCGGGAGACTTTGCGCGGTAAGAGAGATTGCGCCCATCCTGGAAAGACGGGAGTGAATTTGACTGACGTGTTGCAAGAGAAGGACTAATGAATACGTTACTGGCAGACTCGCCAGTTAAATTCCTGTGTTGATAGAAAGTGGTCGCTGAAACTTATCATCAGTTTCTTTCATCTACGACGCAAGTGAATTGCTTGACTTTTCATAAGCGTTGTGGATATTTTCAACAGAAATGTTTTAATGTTAAGCAATTATAAATCAAGGTGTACCTGAGCTAGTTCTTTGTCAGAACTAGTGTTGTACGCAGTTTGCGGTCACTCTGGAAATTGGCACCCATGCTATAGGGTCAAGCGTCAAGTAGGAGAGTTTGCGCAGTACATTCATTTAGTACAATAAGAGGAGAGATTGCGCAAAGTTATGTATAAATCAGGGCTAGATTTTGGTTTCATCTTTGGTCCTGGCCCACTACCTGACGGAGGAATATACTGTGTGAGAGCATAAAATTCTTTTCCTCTGTCCACTTATGATTGTATTAGTAAAGTTTATAAACACTGCCAACAGTAAGAAATGTAATATTTAATAGGAATATTCAGACTGCTTTTCCCAATAAATGTTTGTAATACAACAGTTTATAATGTTTTGAATCACAACAAGTAGGTTCTAGTGGGGCTATTATGATACAGCAGAAAAATCATGTTTAAATAAATAGTGAAAAAGGAAATAGCAGTTTTAGATGCTATAATAATCCAATGTTGACAAAAGTTTCCAATAAAAGATTTTTTTAAAAGTTTTTCACAAAAAAAAAACTTTTATCCTAGCTCCGAAAACTTTTAGTGTCACTCTGATATACTTGCATCCAGGAATAAGCCTTTTATTTTGTAGGTTAAGATATATTTTATGAATTACATTTCTTTATATTTGCTTTGAAAGAAGTCGATCCTGTAGCAAAATACAAAGCCTCAAAATCAACACTGCATTTTAAGACGCACTGTGAGGCTAATGTGATACGGTGGGTGGGGATAAAATGATAAGCTAAAAATTAGGCAGAAATATTTTATTCTATTTTGACATAATCTCTCTAGAGGTTAACCATATTGAGAGTGTATGTTGATGTTCAAAAAGTGAAAAAAAAATATTGTTATAAGTAATTGAAAGTTTGTCTACATAAAGTGACGTCTTTACAACTAACGCGTCATTAATGGTGTTAATAAAAATAGTATAGAAAAAAGTAAAAACACAATGAAACGTAAAATTAGGTTCACATTGTAAGAAAAGAGTCTTATAACTACGACAATATTTTGTCTTTTTAATCCTGCTCTTCCTCTGTTTACTTCGTTTTATTAGTTGGTTTTGTTAGTTTGTTTTGTATATTTCAGTAGCTATTTACAGGTAACAACAACAACAAGTATTTTCTACATTTTTGTCATATCTCAGGTTCACACAAGGATAGCTGCATGCTATCTTCGTCGTCGTTAGAACAATCTGTATCACAAATTTCTACGCCACAATTATACGTTTCCACCAAGGTATTATTAAATTATCGTTATGTTACGACATTTTTCTTTCATTACAACTGCTCTTACATTCTATACCACAACTTGGGTACTATTTACTGAAATTAGATGAAATTTTTGCAGGTAATACCTGTCTCGCTGTAACTCCATAGACACTTTACATGTGATGTTGCCCTGTAATTCTTCAAGTATCACGATAGCCTCATGGGTGTCTCATAATAGACCCACGCAGGGGGCTATTCTGATACATATTTCCCCCCCCCCCCTCAAACCTTAAAGACATCCGGCAATTTTGTCACATGCAGATTAAATTGCCATATTAATACAGGGTATGTTCTACTTTACTATATTCTTTTGACTGGTATAGATTTATTAGGAGAAAAATTACAGTAAACGTTTTATTTTGTGTATCATAATAGCCCCATTAGACCCTAGTTTCTATTTGTTTCGTACCATCAAATGTTATCTTACACAGTAAAAAATGCCTGGGCTAAATCAAAATTTTTCGGTGTCCCAGCCTGGGTACCAATGTTTGTGTTAAATTAACACAACACACGGTGTTGATTTCGGTACTAGAAGCAAGAAAAAAGTCACGGCTGCAGTGAGATTTGAACATTGGTTGCAGAGCTAGAAGTTCAGCGTCTTATCTCTGGGCTAAATCGCCAGACAAAGAAAAACTAGATTCAAACAGTATAGGGATCAAAAATATGTTACTGAGCCCCAAACAGAAACAAAGTTACTCGCACAACTTATGCCATTGTTTAATCACTTTTCCATATTTCAATTAAGGATCAGAACTCCCATTCATTGAGAATATGTTTCATTTCTATGAAAGCAAGAGATCAAGATGGCGATAGACAAACACTTGATATCTAATCAACACATGTTGTGTTATGTGATTTAACACAAAATGAAAAACTCGTAGTCACGCTCGAACACCGAAAGATGTTGAATTAATACAGACATTTTTTTACTGTGTATTCTCATGCGTAGTGTCTCCTACCCCATGTGCGCAATCTTACCTACACTAGCAGGGGAGTTTGCACAAATTAAGGGTTTTGAAAAATCATTATTATTAACATACAATGACTTATATCAAAGATCAATAGAATGTAATTATGTTTAAGATACTAAAGAATATACTGCGTAGTTTTTGGTAAGTTTGCATAAAAATAGGATTTTAGTGAAATTATCTTGAATTGTGCACAATCTCACCCGGCTTTACCCTATATACATTATTTACTGTTAATTATGATTCTTTTCTTCAATTTCTTACGATAATTAAATGATTGGAGAAGGTTTGGAATCGCAAAATCTTACTAATGTATTAGAAAAGATAAAATGAACTCAGCAATGCCAATACCTCAATTGCAATTTTTTTGGATAAGAACCCGTTTGGGAATGGACGCCTCAATTGTCACGAACGAGAAGCTATATTTGCTGTGGGCCAATTTCATCATTTTCTTTTTAATATTGTAATTTTTGGACGTTTCCCCATGGACCTTAATTCCTTACAGAATAAAAGAAGGATTTCCAGACATTGGATTCCTCGAAGAACTATCAATAGTGAAAAAAATAGAATCCAAGTAAACGTTTATTTTTCTATATTATATACAAAAGCATCATGATTTACATACTTATCAAGAAACATTGTTCCTTTTAATGACAATTGAAATAAAAGAATTCGTTTAGATAAAAAATTGAGATATGAAGTTCCAGAAACATGAAATTCATTAATTTGTTTAAACACTATATTTACATAATATTATTTTGACAAATAATAGAAAATAAGTTTTGAATTTTTCAGGGACTAGTAAAAACATACTGGTATGTGTTTGACAATTGTAGTGTATTTAAGCAACAACTGCATTATTTCATATACCTCAAAATTTTTCATACTGCTCACAACGGAAAAGGTTTTGTCACGTTTAACCATCCTAGCTGCCAACTTAAATGCGGCCATGTTCGATTTGGGTTGAGATTTTTAAATTGAAAGTAGATTACGTGACACAACACTGTTTTATCTGAAAATGCGGTAATGTTCTTATATTTGTCCTACCTATAAGCGTTTAAAAGTGTACAGGACTTCTGTATCAATTTTATGACAACATTTATTCTTAATTCATATATTAGCGACCAAGAAAGCATTGTTTGTATAATTCAAGGAAATATATGATAGACGATACACAAACATGTTAGGCATAGCGAACTAGAGAATTGTCAAATATGTGATTCTCACACACATACGGGTTGCCGACCGAAAGAATAACAACAAGACTTCCTCGTTTCCATCATTCACCTGCTGAGACAAAAAAAAGGACCTAAACGAAGGAAAGCAAGAGCGACAGAGTTTGGAGTATTTTCAAGAATGACGAAAATAAGGCAAGGAAAGTTGACAAGTGGAGATTCTGGAAACGGGATTTGGTATGGGGAACGGAAGGCAAACGTACTAAAGTTATTGCTCCAGAGGAGCACGTCTGGTCTCGAACTTGAATCCACGTGGCTTCTGAAGAGAAGGATGGAGGACAACGGCAACTCGAACGTAAGTGCTCAAAATCTATTCATTGATTCTTAAAAAAAAGGTCACATATTTGCGAAGGTCTCACTCGGATAGGATTAATTTCATTCAGCAAAGAATGTTCAGAAGTTAGGAAACATAAAAATCTGGACCATATGGATAGAAAACTGATTGTTAAATAGTTACGTTTCTGGATCAGCGCCCATTTTATGAAAATAGGGATTGTGGTCTTTTATTTATTTATACTTATGCGAAAGCCCAAAAACTAGTATGTAAGAAGAAAGAAAGAATTCAAAGTAGTCGTCTGACCACTGTCACTGGCAGGCTCTGGTGCCATAGTTCAGTACCCTCAGTTAAAGTTCATTAGGCGACCGCGGACATGGCGGACACGTTTCAGACACCTGAAACGATCACTATAAGAAAAGTTATTGGTCCTTGAAGATGGTACCCAAGGCTTTAGCAGAAGTGACAAGCAACAATTTTAGAACTTCCTTGGATCTAGGGCAGTGTAAACTTTGACTTAATTTGTTTTAAATTACATTCTATGTGAACTTCGACTTTAAATATCATTAAGGGTCAGTTCTGCAATCGACCGCTAAACTTCTAGTCAGCGCTAAGTTGAGGCCAACTCTCATTTTGTGTACTCTCATTGGCCAAAATCAGACTTGGCCTCAAC
>JAGDQP010022707.1:19543-30073 GCA_022664845.1 Lepisma saccharinum
TGGCCAAAATCAGACTTGGCCTCAACTTAGCGCTGACTAAAAGTTTACCGGTCGATTGTAGAACTGACCCTAAAAGGTTCAGCCTAAAATCTCAAAATAATTCTTTCCTCTCTGTCCATGTTTTCAGTCCCATAAGTTTTTGTATCTGTTTATACATAATGTATGAACTCTCTTCATTTGAATTAATTTTCTGGGCTGTACAGAGAGTTACGACGAAAGCTGTCTTACGTTTGAAGAATAATGTCTGCCCTATTGCACCCTACCTTGGTAAATAATCGGGGCGACTATGGTCTCTATTCTATGTGCAATCGCGACATTATCTTGGTGTTACTGAGGAAAACCCTGGACCGTAGTAAGGATGCTTGTTTGGTTTTAACCTACGGAGACTCTCTAGCATCGGTCCTCAGGTAGCAACCTATGCACCAAATTACATGAATGGTTGTATTTGTACTTATATAGCGTTCCGTAACAAAATATTTGCCTGTATAGCGTTCCGTAACAAAATATTTGCCTGTGTTCTGTGTGGTAGAGTACTTTACTTGTAGTTAATTTAACTGTAATACTGCAAATTTACTACCAAAAATAATGATTTCATAACGAATTAAAATAGAAGTTTTATAATGCGTTTGATTCTATTTTAATTAATACTGACACCAGAAGTAAATAGTGAAAATGATGAATGAAGAATAATGATAATGCTGCAATCAATTGAAAATATACCAGACTGACTGGTTCAGAAAGAAATTCGTTCCTTTTTGGATGAAAAATATGTACATTGTATATGTACCTTACACACTGCCATGATTCAGTGAAGTACAGGCCATTCTGTTGTATGACCTCTACTAAAGTTCAGTCATAGCCCCAATTCCACATCGGCGCCATTCCGCCGGTTTGGAGGTCAAAAAATCTCAGCCCTCCTATTCCACTTCCATCGTGTTATTGGATTTACTACTGTTAAGAAATACACCATAAAATGGAAAGGTGGTAATCCGAAGGCAGAAGCTACGAAGTATTCGGCGGAAATTGTAACAACACGATTCTTTTCAACTTCTGGAGCTTCTGGTGGACAACTCGGGCTTTGTGCTTTGTCCACCTGGAGCGGTGTTTTACTCTTGATGCCTTAACTTTGGAGGCACAAATCAGAAAAGAGAAGCTGTAATTGAACTGTATTTTCAAAAAGAAGCTATAGCAAGTAAATCTATAAGTTTGGCATTTGTATGTTTTGAAATGCTATGAATACTCAACAATGCATTTTGCACACTTGTATACGTCAATTGCTGCAATTTACAGAATACCTGAAGCTTCCTCTTTCCGTCATCAGGATCCTTTAAAGACCTTCTCCGCTTAACATGATCAATTTCCATCAGGGACTGGAAGTAAGCATCTTAATTGTTTTTGCAATCCATGTCATAAAACTCACTGAAAAATTCTGCCTGATGCCTGATCTCCCGATGAAACACGTTAAAACATTTTCTGAAACACCCACAATTTTCTCAAATCGTTTTGGTGCTCACTAGTTTTCCCGAATAACTAAGATATTCTAAACTTTGGTCCTACTTTTAATTACTTCCTTCTTATGCTCCACTCGTTTTACATCTTCTTTGCGTTTATTTCCTTCAATTGGAACCCAAACCTTACCGGCTCTATCTTTGACGTTAACAACTCTTTCATCTGAGGTTTATGGATAATATCCTTACATACGAGAATCTCATCGGCTAAGGTATTACACGCAAAAAGCGGACATCTTCATAAAATATAAATCCTATGCCATAACATAGAGGCTTTGGAGAAGTTTCCTCAAAGGTCATCTGACCGATTTATGTCCGAAACGATAGCTCTCCCTATCTTTCAAGATAGCATATTTACACAACTCAAAACCGCAAAAGAGTGGTGAAGTCCTGTTTCTGAAATAACTTATTCAAATAAGTCCACAATATGGTGCTCATTCTCGGTAGGTAGGTTGATTCAACTCACAATTCGCGGAATAAGTCAGTGGCAGACTTTATCGTTGCGGTTTTGTCATCGCGTTCTGTGATGTTTTTGTCATTGTCATAGTACTTTTCATCTTCATTAATTTTGCTATTAATGATTTATTGTCTCAATTTTTGGCGTTGCGGTTTCTCGACGTCGCTAGTTTGGACGTGACTCACTTGGTTGTCATTTTATTTTCGCTGCAGTTTTCCTTGTCTTCATTATTATTTTTTTTTTATTATTTATTTTTTTACTGTTGTGGCTTTTGTATTGTGGTTCACGCAGTCGCACTCCTTGCGTCACTGTTTTCATCCGGCATGGACGTATGCCAGTCACAAGTAGAAACTGCCCAATCTTGTGGAGAAATGAATAGGAAACGTATAACCATCCTGGTATTCATCTGGTGGAATTGAGAAAACCTCTTAAGTTCTGTTAGGGTGACCGGAATAATCAGGATTAGAACCTCGCTACTTTTTTCTTGCTTATCACTTCGCTACTGGATTACGGGGGCTTGGTCTATCAGGTTGAAATCTTCTGTAACTCTTATCAAATTCTTTGTGATGAATAGCGGTCTATTCCCGAATAGTGCAGTCAAATTATACATGACCATGAACATTTAAAATAAGAAATAAACGAAACCTATTGTAATATGTAATATACTTCTATATTCCTCACAAAAAGCACCAAAGAATCCCGTTGTGGGTATAGGGCGAATGACGTCATCAATATGGCAGTCGTCAGAAGTTATGGTGCAATCTTTAAAAGCGTGTAATATCTCACAGAATGCAGATAGAAACATCAAATTCGAGGGGACTGTTGGGTTGATCCGAAAGAAATAACTGCTTTGACGCCTGGTTTGAAACAAACCTCAGCAACACAACACAGAGATCACCTGAGGTCACGCATCTAACGTCACATACTCTGCATAGGTCCAGCAAACAGACTGGGGATACCGAGACAGTCAGAAGGCAGTGCATTGTTGAACAGGGTCGTATGAGAGTGCACCATGGAGAACACACAATTGCGAGTGATTTTTCTTTATGAATTCAAACTGGAGCATTCTGCACATCAAGTTGTGAAGAATATTAACAGTTCATTTAGGACAGGAATGGCGAATGAACACATCAGACGCCTTTGGTTTGTCAAGATTCGTTTAGGTTACACAACATTGCAAAATGATGCCCGTGTCCACCGACAAACATCATGTTCGCATGAGCTTCTTAGGAACACCGTGGAAGTGTATACTCGTAAAATTGTTCGTGCCATTGCAGACGAGTTAGGTATACACCACACCACTGTCAGTCTGTGGCTCCGTGGGGTGGGTAAAATGAAAAAGTTGGACTCATGGGTGCCAGCGTGTAATGAATAAGAGGGAAAGTTTCTTGCATCGGATTGTCACTTCAGATGAAAATTACTCTCTAAAGGGCAGCAGGATGTGTATAGTCTGCGTGTAAGAATCCATATCATGTGATAAGTTTATATATCCGTTTTGTGTATCACTTACCAGGTGTATGCATAAGTTTTTGCCGGTTTTTGTGGTAAAGAAAACACGTAAGTTTCAAGGGAAATTAATTTTATTTTATTCAAAATATTGACCATCGGCTTCTACACATTTCGCCCATCTTTCAAGTAATTGATGCATACCATGCCAGAAAAACTGCTTGTCTTTTGCGGCAAACCATTCGTCGAGCCATTTTCTAACGTCTTCGAAATTGCTGAAGTGCTGCTCTGCGAGCGCGTGCCCCCATTGATGCGAAGAGGTGATAGTCAGATGGCGCGAGGTCTGGGGAGTACGGCGGGCGCGGAAGGATGTCCCATCCAAGCGATTTAAAGGGGTCTTTCATTGGTTTTGTTGTGTGAGACGGCGCATTGTCGTGTAACACAATCACTTTGTCATGTCTTCGGGCCCATTCCGGTCGTCTTTCGATCAATGCGTGATTTAACTTAATCATTTGTTGGCGATAGCGTTGTGCATTAACGGTTTCGCCGGGCTTCAAGAGTTCATAATACACAATACCGCTCTGGTCCCACCAGACACAAAGCTTGGTCTTCTTGCCGAAGCGATTTGGCCTTGGTGTTGAAGAACCGGCTTCGCCAGGTGAAAGCCACGATTTTTTCCGCTTCGGGTTTTCAAAATAAATCGATTTTTCGTCACCCGTCACAATTCGATACAAAAAGGATTTTCTTTCGTGGCGTTGAAGCAGCATTTCACAAGTGACTTTGCGATTTTCCATTTGACGTTCATTCAAATCGTGTGGGACACATTTACCCAGTTTATTGATCTTCCCCATTGCTCGTAAACGTCTGCTGATTGTTTCTTGTGACACATTTAATGCTTTTGCCAATTGCTGTTGAGTTTGAGTTGGGTCATCCTCCAATAACACCTACAATTGCTCGTTTTCGTACTTTTGTGGTCTACCAGAGCGCGCACTGTCTTTCACATTGAAATCACCACTTTTAAATTGTCGAAACCATGTCTCACATGTTCTAATCGATGGAGCGTGTTCACCATATGTTTCTACCAGCACACGATGACTTTCAACAGCCTTTTTCTTTTGATTAAATAAGAAAAGCAATGCGTGCCGCAAATGTTCTTTTTCAGGCACAAACTTCGACATGATCACTGAACGATAAAACAAAGACGCTAGTGTTTGGCGGACTCAACTTGTGTGTGTTTGTAGTTTAATGTCAGACGAACAAAATGACGTATGTGTCAAATGAATACGCTGCGTATTTCGCTGGCGCCATCTCTTAGGTAAACCGGAAACTACTTATCCATACACCTGGTATTTTAAGATCTAGGAAGGTAATCTTAGTTTGGCTCGACTCATGTGTGAACTCAAGTCCTCCTGCATTTTTGTGTAATTTTTTTTTGTTGGATTTGGTTGTCTTCCATCCCTGGAAATATTCCTACGACATCATCTACGAATCTATATTCAAGTGAAGGTTTCACAGAACCTTTATCAGCCAATGTTAATTCAGCATGCACATATATGTTAGCATACGCCACAAAAACAGATAGATGATTCTTATGAAGAAATCTCTTTTTACCTAAATTAATGTAGTTATTATACATTAGTATTCCAGCCTCCTCTTCACTAGTGTTGGGTACTGAGGCTCCAACGTTTGCTCCTTGCAGGCTGTAGTAAACCATTCAGTCGATATTTATAGGTAAATCCCTTCCTCAATCTCACTACTAATATATGAACGACATATTGAGAACTGTAACAATGCATAACAATCCTAACATGTCGACGCTCCGTTCGACCATCAGGCAGATAAATTCTTTACAGACTGTCATCACATCGACTGCTGAACTTCACCATATCGGTTCAAATAAAAATGGCATAACTTGCTTACATTTAAAGTTGGTGAAACGACACTGATGCAGTTTTAAAGCTCTTAATATGATCTATAACGATAACGTTAAATATTGTAATAGTATTCTACAATTATAGATGTTTTATACCTAAAGCTAAAAACTTGCAATAGAAATATTTTCTTTCAGTTTTCCTTAGTATATCTCAAAGAGAGTGCCAGCAATGAATAAAATTCTTTATTATATACATTGTTCAATTAGTGATATTGAATTTTATGTCAAAATGATGCTTTTATCTCTATTCCGCGAGACGTTATACGCGTTTAAGGATTTCATTACGAATTCTGACAGCCGCCATACTGATGACGTCGTAACCCGTAAACCCGTAACGGGATTCTTTGAGTCATTCTTTTATGAAGAATACGAGAGATGCAGTATTACATATTGCAATAGGTGTCGTTTCATTGTATTAAATGTCTAGGTAGACCTCCAAATACGTCTAATTTGACTGTACTACAAGAAAAATTCATTGTCTCTAAATTATTTTGAGTGTCTGGAGAAAGTATTGTTTAGTTTAATTTCAAGTGACGGCAGTATCGAAGTGAAACAAGTGAGTGGCGACTTATCGTCTTCAAGGAGAATGAAATTATCCAAATCTTTACGGGAATTACGCCGTGTTTGGGAATAGGTTTGCAATCGAGCTTTCAATGACCTCTTTGATCATCATCAATTAAAGCTTGACAATGGTGATCAAGGAGATCATTGAAGCTTGATTCGGACGAATTCCCGCAAAGATTTTTATAAAATGAATGACTAACGGACAACTCATTTATCTCAATTCTCAAAGTTTGATCAGCCGAAAGGTAAGATTTCTCCCAGTTGCGATATGACGGATTGATCCCAAAACTTATTTCATATATTTTCCCAAGATAACAAATTAGTTGCACACATTCACATCTTGATTCTTTCCCTGTCGCGCGTTAGGTGGTGAATTAATAACTACATATCTACTTAGAGATATTAATATTTCGAAAATCAAAGTTTACTCCATGCAGAAGACACTTCGTAAACAGAATGCAGACATATTACGTAAGTATAACCTCCAACAAAAGAAAATAAATCATTGAGAGAGACAAGTACTAAAAATTGGATTACACAACAAGCAGAACTGCGGATAATTTCATTCATCACAGGAAGAGAGAAAATGTTGAGTGGAAATAGTCTGCAATCTGTATTTGATTACAGATTATAAAATTATGACGTCAAGAGTGACGTAGTTTTGTTCACAAACAATGAAGTGTTCAATAGAAAAAAAATAATTATGCTCTATCACTCATAATTTAAAATGTTATCATCTTAAAATGGATGCAAGACACGTCATTTTGCAGCCTTTTTAGAAACACAATTATCCGTGAACCGTGATTCTTGAGAAACTTCAAGGTAAAATAATGAGGAAGCTGAAGAGGTAACAGGCGATTGTTCATTTCATGACATCAATTTTAATAAAGTTTATCAGATTCAATGAATCCGATGTTGTGCTATCAGATCGAAATAATTTTTATTTATTTAACCTAGAACAGACAAAATATGTTAATTTAGTTTAGTTTATATGGGCTGAACAGGCATCTGTGGACTTATCTGAGGAATGAAGTCCCTCAGAAATCACCATACCAGGGAGCAAGGTTGGGAAGATAGCGATCAGGGTACCATCTTGGAATTTGATTGGCGAAACTTAGGGAAACCTTGAAAAAATCTCAGTCAAGATGGCCGGCAACAGGTAGGGTTGCCAGGTTTCTAGAATATCAATATGGGACAGATCACGACAGTTAACTCAAGGAAACACTCGTAAATGTATTGTTGAATTGTAAGCATATAAATTATGATAATTAATAAACTTATATATAGATATATTTCATATACTATTTATTTTACTTCGTTTCTTTTAAAATTAAAATCCGTAATATTGTACTTCACTTTTAGCACTTGCCAATAATGCTGCATCTCCCTTAATTAAATCATGAAATTTCTGACAATTGTGATCAAAATTAAGCGAAACTTGAATTTCTGATTTTATCAGAGTTGCTGGACATTTATTCCTAAAATAGCTCTCCGTTTTTTTTTTGTTTTTTTTTTTAAGAATAAAAAATCCTCTCTCTCTACAATACGTTTGTAAGAGGAATGCCCAGATCAACATCAGTATATCAGCATTTAAATTAACTATACAGAAAAATATCACCGATTTTGAGTTCACGTCATTGTTTTGATTACTCCATCCAGCATACGTAATTCATTCTTACGGGAAGAAAATTGTTTAAAGGAAGCATCCAAATTAAAAGTTGAACACATCTAAGTGAATTTCAAAGCATTAATTATTTATTGAAAACAAGATAATTCAGTATTGTCTTTCAAAAGTAAAACCCCTACTTTCTTAAAAATATTAGCACCACTTACAGTTAAATTAAATAGAATCATGTGAAACACAGAATCGCTAAATACATATGTAATCACGGTAGAAGCGAAATGTTTAAATACGTGAAAAAGATCGTCCCGTATGCTGTTAAAACGGGACCGCATTTCTAACTTTAAAATACGAGAAATCCCGTATAATAGGGACACCTGGCAATCCTAGCAGCAGGACTCGAACCTATGTTGCCTTTCCATTACCGTTCCAAAGTTCGGGAATTGAGGGTTAGTGGGGAAATAATCGATGGGAGGGAAAACACATTTTTGTTTCAAACCTGTTATTTTAATTATATTATAAATGCACAAAATATTACATTTAATGTTAATATTCTACCACAAAATAAGGAAGTCTTGCATAGTGAGGTTATGTATGCACATTTCTCGTCATTTCAAGCACGAGTCTGGAAAAATAATACCTGGACATCTTCACACCTTTTTGTGTAAAAAAAATGGTTGACATCATTAAAATTAATAGGGCCTAATTCCCACAGAACGAATAATTAATTATTGGATACTAATACGTAACACATACTTTTATACACTCTTCCTTGTTTAAAAAAACCTTATCGCCTAGATTGTATTGCTTTTGTGACCGTGTAGCTATTTCTACAAGTATCACGTCTTATGTCATAACTTCACCATAAACGATACACAGTAAACAAAAAAATACCTGTGTTAATTCAACACTTTTCGGTGTCCGAGTGTGAAAGTCTTAAATCAACACAACACACGGTGTTGATTAGACATCAAGTGTTTGCCTGTCGCCATCTTGATCGCTTGCTGTGATAGAAATGGAACATATATTCTCAATGAATGGGAATTCTGATCCTTAATTGACAAATGGAAAAGTGATTAAACAATGACATGAGTCATGCAAGTAACTTTGTTTGTTTTTGGGTTTCAGCAACATATTTTTTATCCCTTTGCTGATTAAGTCTAGTAGTTTTTTTTTTTTTTTTTTTTCTTGGGGTTTAGCCCAGATGTAAGACACTGAACTTCTAACTCAACAACTCATGTTCAAATCTCGCTGCAGACGTAACTTTTTTCTCTTGCTGCTAGTACCGAAATCAACACCGTGTGTTGAGTTGATTTAACACAAAAAGTGGTAGTCATGCTCGGACACCGAAAAGTGTTGAACGTACAGTGGCATTCTGGCGTTTTGTAGTAAATGATGAGTTTTATTATGTGTGTGTGTGCAGTAAATTACTTTTTAGCTCCCTTGATTGCGAAGCTATAGTTAAAGGGACCATATTAATCTCGCCCATTCTGCATGTCTGTCCGTGTCCAGTAATTAAATCCCAGGAACTACAAGATGTTCGAAGTATGTAGATGCTTGAGGTGTCGCTAGAAAGGTATTGATTAAACTAGCTCAGGAACAGTGGGAAACTAGATTCTCTGGAATCGTCCTAATTGTAGCAGTAGTTCAGTGTTGCCAGCCCATTTTCTAAAAACTCAGTTGTTCAAATTGTTTCTATTCAGTTTGACCTAGCTACACCACACTTGGCATAAACATTATTCGGCACAATACAAAAGCACTGAGAGGGCCTGCGTTGCCAAGCAACCCAATTACCAGTGTTGTCAGCCTATTTCCTACAAACTTATCTTTAAAAAAAATTACTTTCCATTATATTAGTCATAGTAGCACTAAACTTGACATAAACATTGCTTAACGTAATAAGAACATACTGCTGATGTTCCCGTTTCCCAGGAACTGCGTTGTCAGTGTTCTCAGCCCATGCCAAAAATATATCTTATGGACCATAAGGTGTAGAGAAATGCTTGAGGTGTCGTTCGAAAGTTCTTGCCTGGACTACTTACATCAAAATTTATTAATAATACAAAATAATTGTTTCTCTAAGGGGAAAGGGGAAATAAAATAGCGAGCAATTTTGAGTATATGCAAAGGTAAGTTTTGTAAGGAGCGGGGGCTTGCCCCCGAATACTTATATCTAAATTCCCTAATAGTTGAAATTAAGTGTTTCTCTATGGGGAAAGACGAAATACAACAGCGAACAATGGTGTATATAAGCAGAGCAGAGGTAACTTTCTAAAGGCGCGGGGACCAAGGAGGCTTGTCCCCGACTACTTACATGAATATAAGCGTTTCTATCTTCTTTACTTCAGTCACTATATGCTGCCCATGAGCCGACAAGCAACAGAGATTTCTCCGTGAAAGGAACAATAAACCGTCGCGACAGATTATACGATTCGTTTTTACTATTTCTCCAGAAGCTGGTTATATATAGGTTATCTACACGTGGATTGTTGTATACATGGTATTACGTAATTCCCACATATACACGAAACACAATCCAGCTCATTAACTGGCGCTTTGAATTGGAGCACTCTGATAAGAACACACACGGAAACTCTACTTCGTAGCCAACTTCATTCATGAGACACCAAGAAAATGTTTGGCAATTTATCACCCCACCCTATCCCAACCTCAGCCCGAGATGACTAAAGGCTATAAATTAATTTAAAAAATGCATATAAACTTAGCGCTAGGTAGAATAAAAGTACTTAATGTCCCATTTTGTTAATCAGATGGTAAGCCTACATAATTAACATTATAGATACATATTTTGTGGTTAAGATCAATTTAAATAGTGCAAATCACTTATCTGAAGGTACAAAGAGACTTAGCAAGACTCTAGACTCGAACATTAAGAGTCGACTGCTAGACTTGACTCTAGCACTATTAACCGCATTACAATTTATATCTGGTGTAGTAAAAAGTAATTCATTATTTTGCCAATAGATGGCTTCAGTGATCT
>JAGDQP010022708.1:0-19026 GCA_022664845.1 Lepisma saccharinum
GGCAAAATAAAAAATACGGGTTCTTATAATTGTCTATAGATGCTGTACATAAAATTTCATTGAAATCGGAGATGGTCGGGTGACACCCCTGTACGATTTGGCGTGGAATGACCCATGAAAATTTTAAATTTTCATTTTTAATTTTTGTTGTGGGTCTGCTTTTATTTGTTCTTTTAGTCTTTTCGGTTATCGTATGTGTGGGGTTTCACATTAAGATATAACAATCGGTCTCCTTTATGACTGATAACTGTTGCAGGTACGTAGTTAAGTTCCTTATTCGGCATATTTGTACACCATACCACTGAACCCTTGTCAGGTAACTATAATACGTTTGATTTGTTGAGTCTAGTGCGATTTGGTTTTGAAGCTTGTCTAAGTCATGAGCTGAAAGTTGTGTTAGGAGTAAAAGAAAATAATAACTCTGTTGGTGATTGTCCAGACAGAAGCGGAGTTTGTGCGAAACTCGGATCTTTCTGAATATCCGATATCAACTGTTTCCAATTTGCTAAAGAATTTTCTTGAAGTGTATGCTTCAGTAATGTTTTTACATCTTGCACAGCAATTTCTGCTTGCCCGTTGCTCTGGGGATGGTACGTAGGGGAATGCATTACATGAATATGATTTGACTTACACCAATTTTCGAATTTCCACCTTGAGAATGGTGGACCGTTGTCTGAAACCAATAACAAAGGATAGCATGAATACTTCAAAATATAATTTCCATATAGTTTCTTCAGCTGTATTGTGCTTAATAAATTCAATTTGCAACCATTTTGAGTAGATATCTATGAATATTAAACAAATATGTCCCGCCTAATCGAAAAAATCTATATGCACACGATCCACTGGTTCACTTTCCTGTTTCCATGATTGAAAGTACTCTTGGTATTTGATTATGTTGTGTAATGCAAGAATTACAACTACTTATATATGCTTGAATTTCATCATTCATGTGGCCACCAATAGTAACTACGCATTATTTGCTTGACCCTTTGAATTCCTAAATGATTTCTATGAATGCTATCTAGTATTTGCTGGCGAAAGTTTTTTTGAACTACTAAGCGAGTGCCCCAAAAGAAGACAATTATTTTGACAGTTCTGCACGCTTTCTGTAAAATGACTTGTCATTTTGAAAATATTTTGGTAAATTTCTTGCCAACCCTGTCTGGTCCACTCAAATATCTTACAAAGAATGTTATCCAGCTGGGTAGCTCTCTGGATTTCTGGAAGGGTTCATTGTTCATTTATATTTAATACGTACTGGTCTGATAGATCTTCTTCTTCCTTTGGCACTAAAAGTAAGAAAGTGATGTACTGTACTGAATATACTGTACTCTCAATGCTTTATATTGGTCTAAACGTTCATATTAAAGTAGTATTTGTTTTTACAATATTTGTGGCGTTTTTAGTATTCCCTCGGTAATCCGAACAGCTAGAGCAAACAAATATTCGGATCAACGCGACCCTCCTTTATTTCTAACCATGTCTATTTAGTGTCCTTTCCAGTAATGCATTTAAATTGTGAATAAAGGCACTTAGATTAGGCAGATGTTTAGAAAAATAAGTAACCATGCCTAAGAATGACTCAAGCTGCATTACGTTTTGATGAATTGCACATTTTGCTATAGCTTCTTGATGTTTTGATAATGGTTTGTATTCTTCAGCTGAAATTTATGACCCAAGTATTCCACCGATGTTGCAAAAAACTGGCACTTGCTCCGCTTTACCTTAATATTGAGACTACGTAATTTCTCTAATACTTGCCCAGTTTTTTTAAAACAATACAGCATATTACCATCTCCTACGATAATGTCACCCAAAAAACCTTGTGCAAAGTCAAATTCTGCTAAGGTGGAGTCCATGAAGCGCTGGAAAATGAATGGGGAGCGTGAAAGGCCGAAAGGTAAGCGTTTATTTTCGAAAAGCCCCCAAGGTGTATTAATTACGAGCAATTTACGTGACTCCTGATCCAACCTTAACTGTAAATACGCCTGACTGAGGTCAAGTACGACAAATGTTGTTGCTCCCTGTAATTTTGATAGGATGTCTTCCATTGTGGGCATGGGATAAGACATGTTTTCTACACATTTATTTATGGTAACTTTATAGTCTGCACATATTCTTAGTTCTGAAACATTTTTCTTAGGTGTAATGACTATGGGCGTGGCCCAATCAGGGTAATGAACTGGAGCAATCAGACCCGGTTTTCAAGCTCTAACAAACCCTCTTTCACTCTGTCTTGCAGACTATACGGTATTTTGTATGGTTTCCCGAAGTATTTATGTCGTATTCTCTAATAAATTGATTTTAACCTCATAAATGTTTACTATCTATCTCAAATGTAATATAATTTTTATGAATTAATCCATCTACCAAACATGGTTGAACCTCAGTACCATGAATTGTTTTCAATTTTTTATTTATTACACCCTTCCTTAACAAGGTGTTGTTCTGCATAACTTGTTCGATTTTTATTATGTACAGCTATGGACATAAGATTGTCGCATGTCTATAGCTGAGATTTCTTCTCTCAAAAATAAATATATTGAAGCGTCGTACACATTCACTGACTTGCAATTATAAGCAGAATTGTGTTACGTATTTGTGTGGAAAATATTGTACTGGTATATAGCCAAACAAGGGTAATATACAGTAAAATTAAATTTTGCGTCGAAAAAATTATAAGTTCAAAAATCCCAGCAAGTTGTCAAGTTCCCTCATTTTCCCCCCGTAAGGGGATTATTTTGTAACCCAAGGGGAATTCTTAATTCTAGGCTTGGCTAACAAATTAAATACTTGATTAATTTAATGAAGACATAATTATTTACGACGTAGATGAAGATCAATTGTTTTAGAAATAAATTACCATATATCTTTAAATAATGTAACTCAATTTCCGTTCCGTAAACCCAAACTGTTATAAATAAATGTCAAATTACATACTTTTTCACGAAGTTAGAAAACATCTAATTTACTAATGACAATCACTGCCCTCTATTAGTAATTGAATGAACTACATGATTAGTTATTTCTACCGGTATTTCAAATTGAAGTGTGTAATCAGGGCATATATTAACAAATTGTTTTAATTTTAAATAACTTCTAATAAAAAAAAACAGATTTTATCTTGTCAGATTTGCGAAAACCGTTTTTCAAAACCCTGGGTTAAAAGAGAGAGTCTTCTTGAAACGTAATAAAATAAAACTGTCATTTCATATACATTTCTAGAATGCAGGGTGATGGCAATCTAGCCTATTAGTTTAGGGCAACGGTTCACAAACATTTGATATGTTGAGAAATGTGTCCGTGTAGATGCATTTTCGAACGACTTAAGCCAGGGATTATTTAGGGGTGGGGATGGTTCCGGACTCCCTCCACCGAAATTCGGATTTTTTTAGTAATAATAGTATAATTTTTGGCAAAATTATATGCATTTTACGTAAATTTCACACACACACAGACCTCGGGTCCTCCTTGTAAAAGGCGTTGGTTCTGCGTGAAACCAACTCTAGATATGCGGTGCCTTAAGCAAGAGATTTTCAATGGCAGGTTCGCGAAAATATTTTACTAATTCCAGGCAAAGAGCTGTTACTTATCTATTTTGCTGAATCTGGAAACATATTTTTCATTTTCTTTCAGCAACAAATACGTAGGTTAAAAAGATATTATGCCAACGCTCGAACTCCAAATAAACTGTAAACCTACTATTAGTTCCCAACTATTGCAGAGCTCCATAGATCAGTGGCGGCGCAAGTTAATCTGGGGCCGGAAGCAAGTCAACTTGATTGATGCCCGTTCAAGATAACAATCGTAAGCTCACACTGCTACTGTAGGCCGAATATCCAATTTTTCGTTATTTGGAGCCCCGCGGGAAAACTCAGTTGCCAAGGCAGATTTTTTATCGCTCACTCGCCGTAACCTATACGTAAAAATGGCTTCTTAGAATTGAAGAGTCATGCTTATTAGCTATTACTGTCAAGCGAACAAATAAAGAGTTCTGAGACGACATTGCTGTTACGTCACCGACCACCATTGATGTGCTTCATTGATTAATCTTAACAAGCGCTTCACTATCAATCTACCTATTATAGAGTCAGCGATATCTTAACCAGTTAAGTTCATTAACGATATTACGTCTTAACTGTGAATTTAGCAAAATCGACCTCTTTGTAGTCTGAGGTCCCATAAAGCTAACCTAACGTAACAGTTTCCATTCTGAGAACCAGCTTTCAAAACTTCCCCGACAAGAAGCAATAGTATATCATGTACAAGGAGCAATTAACGCAGAAAACACTAAATAAGAAGAACAATCACGGACGGAAGGAAAAACGGGAAAATATTACCTGATTTTAAATAACCCGCATTCTCTCTCTGCCGCTAGCTCGGCAAGAATTCGTATCAGTGCGTGGATTTATATTACTTTCTGTGCGAAGTTGGTTTACCACATCAATATGTATGTTAAAGTGAAAATGATTTCTAATATTTCCCAAATTGAATTAGAAGTCGCCGTAGCTTAGTGCGTCTGACTGCGAATCGGGCGGCCCGCGTTCAAATCTCGGCCAGGACGCTAGATGCTTTTCTCGCACCCATCCACCTATGAAAGTGACTGCCAAAGTGTTCTTGTTATTTCTGGGCACCTTGGATGGTAATGTCCCTTGTGAGTGAATAGTAATGCTCGCTGGCTTGTAATCAAGGGGTCCGGGTTCGATTCCGAGTAGGGGCATAAATTGTTCGGAGTCACGTTGCGTCATCTTTTCTTTCGCCGTCTTTGGTACATTTTTTCCTATGGAAGTCAATGGCAAACCACCACTGCTTCACAATACCGATTGTCACTGTCACTTGTTAATGGGACTTAGTCTAGTGAGTGATTAAACAACAAATCAAATCAATTAAACTAAGAACCCCGCCTTACTTCATGCCGTGGATCGAGAATATTCGGAGCCCTACCTTCACGTGACCCATGTGCCTTTAACGTACGCATCAGACAGGGGATACCTTTGCCTTTAGCCAAAATGCCTCCTAAATTCTAGTTGCTAGCTCCTAAAATGAAACGAGTAACCTAACCTAATTTGACCTGACCAGAAATATGCAACAAGTTTCTTCCATATATTTAAAAATAATAAAATATCAATCTAGTTATTAGTGATACTAGGTTCAACATTGGCATTTCCCTATGCATCAGTATTCCGGGTCGCAAAACGCACGCTCGCCTGTATTTCCGCCGAAAATGCACGGTCGCAAAACGCGCACCACCTTTCCTTGGCGGGGGGCCCTGATTTGATACTTGACAACTGCACATACATTTCCATATGTTTAAAGAACTTTATATTTTCTTTCTTTCTGCTTAAAAATCTCCCTTGTTATTCTTTTAAATTTTAAACATTTTACTAATTCATTGACGTAGGTTGGGAATGTCAGTATTATTTTCATTAAACGTAATTTCAAAATTTTATGCACTTTTAAGAAATATGTTTAATATTTTTATTATCAAAGTCGCATTGATTTCCCTTCAACATCTGTTAGCGTTGTGGTGCCATCTCTTAGTGTTCTGTAGAACTACGTGATTGCTTTCTAAGGCTGAGACGCTTACATAAGAAAGTATATACAAAATAGCATAATGCAGGCAACACTAGCTCCATCTCTTAATGATGGCGTCAATTAGATGTTCGTGACAGAAATAATGCAATAAGTCAATTTATCATGTTGGTTTATATTGATAAGTTTTTCTAGTTAGACATTTTAAAATATTTCTTCTCTTTTCAAAATTTTCTTTCTTTAGAAACAAAAGAAAACTTGTTGAATGTTGTGTTCTATGGCTTTTAAAATCAACCTTCATGGCGAATTTCAGCGTTTTTAGCTCGATGAAAAGTGTACTTTTGATGCCTGAGGTTTCAGGTTGACGGTCACAACTGATTAATTGATTTTAAAAAAATCCAATCTATCCACGAATAGTCATGCCAAAGGACCCGCAAAAATGCTTATGGAAATGGGGTCCTGGTCAAATGTTACAAAACTTTGCTGAATGATAGTCCTGAATGAGTACATCAAAAGTGTCAATAGGACCCAGGTCGGAAAAACTAATGTTCGCAAGCTACAGCCTCCGGAAGTTACCGCATGTACGTAATAGTACTCAACATAGAGGTCCTGCACGAGCACACCAAACCACGACGTATTTTGATACGCAGAACTCGATTCTGCGGTTAGAAATATGCCACTGACCTACAGTGTTCAGCAAATCGCTGTAGAACCTGCAGAAAAGTGAACAATGTCGATGGTAGGCAGTTTTTTGCTCAAGCGGCACAAGTCACCTTATGCGGATCCTGAATCCGAATTTACGGTTGCAATTGCTCCATCGAACTGCAGTCTTCAGAAAAGCGCCGAAGAACCTTCAGAGAAAACATGGAGAAGTGCGATAGTAGGCAGTATTGCTCGAACGACACAAGTCACCGAATGTGTGTGCGCATCTGTAACTCGAATCTGCGGTTACAATTGCTCAATCGATCTACCAATTAAGACAATACGCGTTTAATCCGACTCAAGATTACATTCATTTGGACCAGGTAAGATCATGTTCAATCCAACCAGTGATGATAAGATATCATGTAATCCGACCAGGTAAGGTAAAAACCACATTTGATTCGACCAATTACGACAAGATCGCTCTTGGTCCGACCAATGAAGGCAAGACCGCGTTCAATCCGGCTAATGAAGGCAACGCATCAGTCAATCCTACCAATTGACGTAAGACCGCACTCGATCCGATCACGTAAGGCAAGAATTCTATTCGGAAGACATATAACTCTATAAGAAAGACCAGCTAAGGCAAGATGTCTCTAGTCCGGCCAATAAAGGCAAGATTGCATTCAATTAGCGTAAAGGAAGACTCCATTCATTCTGGTCAGTCAAGGCATAACTGCATGTTAAGCAACCAGTTAAGGAAAGATCACATTGAATCCGACCAATGAAGGCAAGGGATCGTGTAATGCAGCCCGTTGAGGCACAATGGTGTCAATATCTGGCTAAGTATAGTAGGGTCTACCTTCGTTCAACTATGCAATCTAAGTGAATCTGTTGGTTTCTGTCAGATGCATCTAATGTTGTATGCAGCAATGATCTATCAGCATACGTTACGTTAGGTTGATATCTAGCATAACCCAGAAACCATAATACACTAGCTGCATGTGCACAAGTACCCACAGTCCTAGCACCGGATTGACAGGTGCAATAGTAACCATCGATAGGCTCTTCTACATCTTCAGCATGCTCTCCTATATTCATATCATCTACTTCTTCAAGCCTATAAGCAATGAATATTTGATGTTTGGTAGCCTGCCGAAATCTAGAAAAGGTGCGAACTTTGATGAATCCAGGTTCATTAATATTCTCATCAATTTGAAAATCTTCGTCATTTTCCCTAATTACTTTGTCCTGTACATAGGATGGTGAAAGTTTAATCTGATATATACCAATAGTAATATAATTCAAATATTCTAAATCGATGACAGGGAAGTTTGGAAAATCGTTATGGTGTAATCGTCTCCATCGACCATTTCTTCGAACAAGGTTATCTACCTCAACTCTAGCCTGTACCACATTAGGAGTGGATGCTCTTTGTAAGTGTTGTTGAGTAGCTTGGGTTGTAGCACCTTCCATATGTATTACACGGTGATACATATTCAATAATGCACCAGCGATACGATAGAAGTCATTTAGTTTCTTTGCATGTTGCAGATTGATTGGGTTGGCAAGGAATTTGAAAATAGATCGAAGATGTCCATGTCTTACCTCTACTACCCATCGATTCTTCGTAATAATGCGCGTATTATTAGCATCTTCAGTAGAAAGTTGCCTTTCCCTAGCTGGAAGAAATGATGGCATTTTATGTTCAATGCCTAACAATTGTAAAAATGGTGTAGCATCTCGATATCCTCGATCTACTAGAACTACATCACCGTTTTGAAACCATTCTCTTAATAATTTCCCATCTCTGTGAAACTCATGTCGCAGTATTTGCGCATCATTATCATAGGTGTAAGAAAAGTATGAACCAAAGATTTCTAAAATGTAGCCATCAGGTGCCACAATTAATGTTGGTTTCAAAAGGTGTCTATGCTTATGCAGAGAATAGGACTGCCGTAGTACTTGGAAACTGCTACTTTTATGTATGTTCGCATACGTTGAATCGATGATAACAATTGCCTTTGGTACATTAGGATTAGCATTATATAGAATATTAGAATACGCCGTAACATGTTGCTCAATGTATTGCTGGCTTGTTATTGCTTGAAGCCCAATATTTTGCATTACAAATCTTTGTAATAGTGATTTTCTAACGAGATCTATTACGTTACACACATACTGCCTGCTGTTATAACCAAACAATACCTTGAGAAAACTGTCACTTAAACTTTGCCGTAACTTGCATAAAATATCAATAAATCCTTTTTCATTATGTATCTAAGTGCCGCCTTCTACAACAGGGTCGCAATACGTAAAGAGATCCTGGAATTGTTCCCTTGTTATCGGTGCAATACAATTAAATTCGTCACCATCTAAATTATCAAAATCAAGACCTTTAGTTTCTTGAGCAGCGCACATTCTAAGCTCGCCTAAAAATAATGAAAGTTCTGGACCCTTAATTACATATGGCCGATTGATAAAATGTAAACCGTGTAATAAAATATCAGGAACTAGGCCTTTTTCATTTAGGTGTCCTTCGCAAACTCTCACATCTTTCGGTACAAAAATATTTCTTTTGATAAAAATATTCACCCTGCAAGCCACTGACAGTTTATGCACATTATTAGCAGCATTGCAAAAGATACATTTACTATTCGCTGTTTATGTTAATATATTCAGACGAAGGCAACTCGGATCCTCTTCCATTAATCTTATTTCATTTGTAATAAAGCTATTACAGTTCAAGCACAATCTCGAAGTATCATCCAACTGCAGCGGTGGATGGCTAAGTGATTCGCGTCTTGCGATAGCATTTTCACGTTTAATAATATTGACATCTCTATTTATGTAAGCTAATTGTCTGGCATTAAATGGTTTATCGCATAGGAAACATCGCAATCGTGGCTGTCTATGTGCCATTTCAAAGACATATCAAGGTTACACTGAGAAATAGCAATCACATTCAATAGACATTTACATAGGTTTTTGGGGTTGCCGAGTTCCAATCCAAGATCCCTGTATCAGGTCATTCAAAGATCACTTCAAAGTCACACTGAGAAAAACCCGCGCAACCAAGTACAACCATTTGTTCTATTGTTTTTTTGGGTGGCTGAGTTCAAATCCGAGGTCAGCTTGTCTGTAGGTCATTTTGAAGGTCGTTTCAATTTCGCATCAAGGTCACATTGAGACAAAGTCAAGCAATCAAGTTCAATCTGCATTTATATAGATTTTTGATGTAGCTGACTTCGAATACGAGGTCACTTTACAAAATGTAGTTACGAGGAAAACGCATTTAATGCGCCTAAAATCACAAGTGTGCGAATTCGATCTTATACCCCAAAACCTTAATAGCATGTGCTCGGACATTATTGCTCTTTCTCACGACTGCAGTTCGATGGAGCAATTGCAACCGTAGATTCGGATTCAGGATCCGCAAAACTCTAAGGTGACTTGTGCCACTTGAGCACAAATGCATACCATCGACATTCTTCATTTTTCTGCAGGTTCTTCAGTAATTTGCTGAAGACTGTAGGTCAGTGGCGTATTTCTAGCCGCAGAATCGAGCTCTGCGTATCAAAATACGTCGTGGTTCGGTGGTTTAGTCTCCCTTTTAATTTTTTTTCGTGCTCGTGCAGGACCTCGATGTTGAGTATACTATTACGTACATGCGGTAACTTCCGGAGGCTGTAGCTTGCGAACACTAGTTTTTCCGACCTAGGTCCTATTGACACTTTTGATGTACTCATTCAGGACTAACATTCAGCAAAGTTTTGTGACATTTGACCGGGACCCCATTTCCATAAGGATTTTTGCGGGGTCCTTTAAGCCTTCTAGTCCAACGAGAAGTGCTCGAAAGCCGCTGAAAGGGCAGACATTCAGAAGCGTCTGAAGTTTTATATGAGTATGTAAATTTTACTTATACGTTTCAAAATTCCCATGCATTTTATTTATACACGAACAATTTACCTCTACGCAAGAGATATTTAACGTGCCGTGAACAAAAAAAAAGCATTAAAATCCTGCAAAATACTGAATAATAATTAAATACTAAAAATTCTGAATATAAAAACCAAAACGCCAAAAATAAGACTAAACAAAGAAAAGCAGTTGTATAATATTTATTATTTATTAACGTTCTAAAAGTTTAACACCCTCAACTTTGTTGCGGAAACAAAGGGTATTGAGAAGTACTCGCTCTTAAGAACCTGCTTGCTCTAATGGATACGGTAGAACGTTGGATTGCTAGTAGCGAAACATGGGTTTGATTCTCAGTTGATATTTCTTACTTATAAACAATTGTTCCTCTCTCAACATTTAACAAAATTCACAGAAATAGCTTCGAAACCTAAGGTTATTTTTTCTTTTGCATTTTTCAACATTTTACAGAACTCATGAACAAAGGTAAGAAAAGTCAGATTAGATTCTTGTTTCATTATACGCATTATCAAAACTTTACACACTTCACGAAAATAGCCGAGAAAAGTCACGTTAGAGTGGATTCCTTCTTTTAAAAGAAAATTTCTACTTGATACAAAATTACCCAATCTCTCTCCGTGCTGACGTAACTTTCGCTTGGAATTACTTCGGCGACCGACTCGCTGGCTTTACACACTTACAATCTATTTGGGTTTTCGGCATATTAGCAGTTTGTAGTAGTAGTATTAGCGGTCATAAGGAATAGCACTATTAGTATTTATTGAATTAGAAGTAGTAGTAGTAGTAGCAGAAGCAGAAAAAAGTTAGAGCTGCGCTTCTACTTACAATCGCAAAGGATCCGGTCCCTTGATAGCATTTTGGCCATACGAGCATTATGTTTATAAAATAGGATGGCAACACTGATAACTGCAGTGCTTAGTCTCGAAAAATTCCCAGTACTTGTGTCGAATCATGTTTATGCCAAGTTGTCGCAGCTAGGTGTAGCTGAATGGAAGCAATTTAAATAATTCATGATTTTTTAAAAATGTGCTGACAATACTGAACTACTACACCAATCAAGACTATTTCGGCGGCTCTGAGCTAACCTAAGACCTTTCGAAAGGCACATAATATATGTCTCTATACCTTATGGTTCAAGAGATATATTTTGGCATTGACTGACAATACTGACAACGGGATTCCTGCGGAGCGGGAATAGCTGTGGTATGTTCTTACTGAGTCAAACAATGTTTATGCCAAGTTTAGTGCTGCTATGACTAAAATAATGGAAGCAATATGAAAAAGAAGATAATTTTATAGAAACTAGGCTAGCAACACTGGTAAGTGAATTTCTCGGCAACGTATGCTCTCTGAATGTATTTGTATTGCGTCGAATAATGTTTGGTGTGGATACGTATAACTGAATGGAAGCAATTTTAAGAATTGATTTTTAAAATGGGCTGGCAATACTGAATGACTGCACCAATCAAGACGGTTCCAGGGGCTCTGAGCTGGTTTCAAAGACTTTTTCAAGAACATCTCAAGCATCTCTCCACACCTTGTAATTCCTGAGATTTCATTTCTAGACACGGACGGACGGACCAACACCATGAGCGGGAATGGAAGGTCCATTTTGCTATAGCTTTGCTATTAAGAGACCTAAAAGCAGGGGTAGCCGCAGTAGTAGAAGTAGTAAAGCCTACGTCACATTAGAAAATAAAGCTTATGTAAGCCATCACTGTTCAACTTTTTAACAATAGTCAATTATGGACGATAATCGTATTGTAATTTCAGCGATGGCCGTTCAACGGATTCTGCTGGAGCCAATTCGACAATGCAATGCAATCTCAAATTCACTGTCACTAATCATGGGCGAATTTGTGATGGCGCATGGGTGGCATTGCCCCCTAGTTATTTCAGAATAACTAAATGTTTCATTCTAAACGATAGCTTTTAAAGTAATTGCCCATGTGTCACTTCCACAAGAAAGTAATAAATAAGTAACTGAAATTATAAAGGTCTATATGGATTACTCTGTATTAACGTTGCCATTAGTATTTAATACAAGCGATGGTAATCCAAGTGGAAACCCCCAACAGCCACTGGTAGGTAAACTAGCCTAATGTGACCTAGACTCAAGAGCTAACTTAAAGCTTCGAAGCTCATTAATCTTCTCGGAAGAGTTGGGGCAATTACAGGTAGCGTTCAATAAAATAAATAATCACTAAAATTGTTTTATTTAAGAACATTTCTGACACATATTACTTTACATTCTTAAGCTCTTTAAAAAAAGTCAATCGGTTTTCAGATTACGTTTCTTTACTAAAAATAGTAAACGATTCTTGAAGTGACTGTTAATTAACAGTAAAATATAGAAGTATCATAATTAAATTAGATATCAAACGAAACAAAAACGATAAAAATGAAGATTATCAATAGTAATCTACAATTTAAAAAATAATAGTGACGACCAGGATTTGATCCCGTGACAAAATGAGATTACAATATGAGTTCAGTGCGTTAACCCCTCGTCCAGCCTATTAAACACTGAGAAATGTTTATTTTACTACATTTCAAGGTAAGAGTGTGAATTGAAACCACATTAAGTGTTTATAATTTATTATTATAATTTTAGAATCTCGTGTTTGATTTGTAATCCCTTATTTATTTGTGAGAATAATTAAATATATATCACAATTGTTCTGTAATGGGTTTTAATGTCAGATTATGTTCATATTTTTCAACGTCTGAGAACTTCCTTCTACTGCTGGAAATTTCCCTCTGGGAGGGAAATAACAGGTAATTTGGGAAATAATCTCAAGATATGCGACAATCTTTATGTCCATAGCTGTACATAATTTAACTTATGAATGATATCCTGCCATTTCTTTGTAACGTTATCCCTACACCTTATCCAATGTAATTGTGACTATTTCCATCTTATATTACTTTGATCCAATATTTTTTGAACGGTGCGCTGGAACTTCTGATCAACTTTCTGAAATAACGAAGCCATGATAACAATACCATAATAATAACAAGAATCGTATTTATAATGCTTACGAAACAAAATGTCATGTGTGTATTGATCAATCAAGCACAGTCTCATTTGCTTACTTGCTAAGCTTTGTGAGTCGTATGCGCACACATCCTCAGACGCCATTTTTAGTATGAATTAAAGACTGGTTATAATTAATAAATTTGCCGAGTGTATGCTTTAATCTGGAGTTTATCCAATCTAATGAATTATTGAATCCATAACAATGGTTTTCTGAATATCGCGTTTATTAACATTGCCTTAATAGAAATATCAACCATCGTTGTCTTAGCAATAGATCATCAAGAATTGGCATCTTCCAAGTATTTCTGATATATTCAACCATATTTCAGGTAACTCGTCAAATAATACATAAGCTCTGAAACCATTTACCTGGATACCGTAATAATTTACCATGCTTACGAAGTCCTTCTATATAAATACTAACTTAGTTTCACTAACCAACCCGATATATTTGCTTACATAATCGAAACCCAAGGCAAGAAGAATAAAGCTTTCTTTCCTTCCCAAGGACCTGGTATCCAATTCTGTACTTTTCTCCAAAATTATGTTTTACAATAGTCAATCTATTTAATTATCATTTCCATCAAAGTGTTGTACAGAAATCAACTGTAAGCTCTTTGATTGCATTGATTAGTGTAAGTCGATGCTCTTCTACTTCCTCGAAGTCACTACTATCAGTATTACCATCTGTGCTTAAACTCATGCAACCTAATCTTATTAAGTTCGTTTCAGACAGAACCTGTAACTGTAGTGGTATCAAAACCTTAGCCCACCAATCAACCATTACACATAAGAGATTCCCTTAACCAGACAAAAGATGTAGTCCCACTTCCAGAAAGAACGCATATCTTCACATATCTTAGCATTTTAACAACGTATCTTATTCCACATACAACACATAGTGGCCATTTTACATCGAAACATTAACAAAAGTAAACGATAACAACAATATAAAAAAATACAGAATGTGCAACGACGTCAAGGTGACAAGTATTTACAAATACAATTTTAATATGAGCTCTAAAAATGCTCTCACATGCAAAAATATCACGTCTGTGGGCTATTATACTGAGTAGTCTTTGTTTATAAGTGACCTTTAAACCAAAGTAATTCTAGATGTGTCTGCATAAAAGAGGGCTTTTGAGTCTGCATATATAATAACTATAGTGGGTAAAAAAAACTATCTAGACAAATTCAACCAAGAGAAAAAACAAACTGTATCACACGTAAAATATGGCTTATTCCGAAATCTCTTACCCTTTTATGGTAATTGGAATGCCTTAGATAGAATGCTATAGAAGTAACTACCACTCGATACACCTGTAAGATAACAAGAAACAGAAGAGTGACAACTAGGTAAATTAATCACAAAGAAAGTTTTTAGAGGACCCCATACTACTCTGAAAACAAATTTTCTAGGTATCCTTTTGTGTACAAGAGCAGTCTGTGAAGTGTATTGAAGCAATCCACATGGCGTCACGCAGAAAGAAATACTATGGGTAACAAAGTGAGTGAAACAGCATTGGAAGTACTCACTTTAATTTCAAATTACGTGTGGAAGGTAGAAGGTACCATAGACAAACTCGTTGAAAAGCCATGCTACCGTTGGATACATACATCATAAAAATAAAACAGCAATTACTACGGAATAGAATCTGTTCTGGCCAACTAAGGAAGCTAACTGCCCGGAATGAAACCTACATTCTGTGAACAAAACTCAAGGATTATTGCTAAGGATTTGGCTACTTCACTCGCCCAGGACATGCAAGTTAATGTTACACCACAAACAATCCAAAATTCATTGAAAACATTTGGATTTAGAAGATGTGTGTATCCTGGGTGTATCCACTCCATCAGTAATTACACAACCCCAAAGAATAAGAGACCCTCCCTCATTTTTAACAGTTGAAGCAATGATCTGCTTTCTGAAAGCTTAATTCTTCTTGCGCCACACGTCCTGATATCCATCACTTCAACACACGTTTATCTTAGTCTCATCCTAGAACAAAACCTAGCTAACTCTTTAGCACTAATTATTTAAGTTTTGTTCACAGAATGAAGAATGTAGGTTTCATTCCGGGCAGTTAGTTTTCTTGGCTGGCCAGAACGAATTCTATTCCGCAATAATTGCTCTGTTTTATGTTTCTTTATAGTGTATCCAAGGCTAGAGCATGGCTTTCCAACAAGCTTGGTTATATCTAAGTGCCTTTTAACTTCCGCACGTAACTTGAAGTTAAAGTGAGTTCTTCCAATGCTGTTTCACTCACTTTGTTCCTTTTAGTGTTTCTTTATGCCTGACGCGATGTGGATTGCTTCAATGCACTACGCAGACTGATCTTGGACACAAAAATATACCTAGAACATTTGTTTTCAGAGTAGTACGGGTTGCCCAAATACTTTTTTTTCTTTTGCAATGAATTTACGTTTGCTTGTTACCTTACAGGTGTATCAAGTGGTAGTTACTTCTATAGCATTCTATCTACGGCATCTCAATTACCATAAAAGAGAAGGAGTTTTCGAAATGGGTCACGTTTTACGTATAACACACTTTATTTTTCCTCTTTGTTGAACTTGTGTGTGTAAAAATGCAAACTATATTAATATTCGATTATTGTATCTGATTCAATATAAACAACTTTCGCAAAAATGAAGCTATGTAAAAATAATACAAATTATGACATTTGAACGACCCTTTTTTCTTCAGAAATACGGACTTTCATGAACCAAGTCTCAAAAATATGAAATTTTCTGGAGCAAGTGGCAGACCAGTTTAATTAAATAATCTCTCAACTACCCCTGTCAAAGTTCCATTTCCCTATGTCGAGTCTTTCCTTACCCGTCTATTTCTTCTTTAAATATTTTAGAGACGGGGGGGGGGGGGGCTCCACACTCTAGTGGTTAGAGCGTTGGACTAATGTCCGCGTGGTCCCGGGTTCAATTCCCGGCTGGAGCATTCCACTTTTCGGCGTCTACCCAGCATCGTGAAGCAAACTGGGAAATCACGTGAATAATAACGTGACGACCACTTGGTCTAGAAAGCCTCTGATATGTCTGTTCGTGGTCAAGGTGACGCGCAACACTGACTCCACGGCCGTCACTAAGGTGGACGCAGTCCACCAACCGCGGACAGATGGCGTTGGGGCAGGCTCAGGACCTTTCGGTCTATAACGCCAGTGGTTATTATTATAAGTATTTTAGAGGCATTTCATATTTTGCGGGTTGATCCTTCGCTCGATTATGCGTGAAGTTTCCCTATTACATTCAATTACGTATTACAAATGTTTAAGGTACAGTAAGTACAAGAAGAACTGTACGTACGAATTTGAACTAAAAATTAAATTGCATACAATCTTCACCATGTAGAATTTTTAATTTTTCTTCATGTTTACTATTCGTTAAAAGCAAGTCCACGTGCAATATATCTGAATCTTACGATAACTCACCCAAGCATATGAATATACAGCAACTTAGCTACATTTCTGCAACGCCATACACTATCTTCTTCTCGGAAAGTGGAACGGATGTATGCACATTCTTTATTGATAACAGCTCTTTCTTCCGCAGCTGTACGCGCTGCTCGTATCTGCCGGATAAGATCTCTCAGTCTCATAGGTGTTGGCATTCTAACTGTAAACATAAAAAAAAAAAGAAGTTAATTAAATAGTATACGAGCGTTTAGTGTATAATAATGATAAAGTGGCTGGATCCTACCGTTTCTGTACTTACATCAAAACGTCTAGATGAAAAAGTTGAAAAGTGCAAATTTACCTTACCTTCAGCGAAGTAAAACTCATTCTCTTGTATAATACTCTCTGCCAACGATCGGTTATAACTATGATACAATCCCATACTCGTTCCACTTCGTCGGTTTGAATTGTGAAATCTCGGACCAAGTTACACACTTCCTCCATGTTACTGAATTGCCTGCCCTAGAGAAAATGTACCGTAGTTCGACAAATGTGGTAACCCAGCGTGCAAGGTCTGCACTGTACGGCGGGTGTGGTAACAACTCGATTTCTTCTAACTCTTCCGTGGTCAACTCAATACATTACTTAGTGTGTTGTCCACTACGTTTTTATGTAAATCAGAGCCGGGTATTTTTAGCACTAACACCATGAACTTGCTCTAGCTGATCACCATAGAGCTGACCGCCCATGGTCAGACTATTAGATACTATTTGCCAATACAGTACGTCATTCAAATTCAACAACGAAAAGAAATCTGAAACTGTTCGATGTTTATCCCACTGATGTTAGAGCATCGCAGAAATATTCACTTTTAGTCGCAATTAACGATTTACCACCAAAGCCGCCGCCAAATGGATTACTCAACCAATGTCGACACAAGGTGATTTACCTCTTAGCTTGTTTATCTCAAATCCTCCTCTAGTACCATTTGAGGGCGTCTAGATGTGTAACTCATCATAAATGTAGCGAACTATGGTGGAATTGACAACATCTGGGCGATTGTACGATTGCGCAGAACAGGTAGAGGCTTGATCTCACCTCTTTTCCACACTTGTGTCACCAGATCGAAAGCATTGGAATTATTTGTGTCGTGTGTGGGTCCACTGAAGTTGCCTCTCTTCAACACTACAAATTTTCCTGGTTGCAAGAGCTGTAACTATCTTTAATTTAAAAACAAAGATAAATAAAGTAACAAAGTTATAAAACCACCCACAAATCCTGGTGGTTCAGTTAAATCCTCCGATTCACTAAGAACAGCCTGCCAGTACCAGACAAGTTACATACCACATCACATGAGGTTTACTCACCCGGTCACAGTTACTTTTGCAGTGAGTTGCATCGTTCAGACATCACATCTCCAACTTGACCTTGAAACCACATGGCACGAAGCTTCAAATCATATGCTACTTACGTAATAACAACGAAATTAAGAATTTAAATATGCTTCACTCTTATTATCTATTACGTGGGTCCGACCACTGACCACTTCTTTTTATGTTATTGCCGAATTACAACCTAGTCCTGAACATTAATCAGGGCTTAACGTTGACCAACTCTGTATGATAGTTGTCTTGGAACACAAACACTCTGTAGAATAAAGTCCTATACATAATGGCACTTATCTCACACAGCGACGTATCGGCCGAACATGAGTATCAGATTTGCGCCACTAACAAGTCAGGAGCATATTATCACGACACGAAGTGTCGCACCTGTGTTTTGCATAGTATAAAACATATTAATGTTAGATAGAAGAACAATTACTAGAACTTTATATTTTATTAAAAGAATTAATTTATTTAATAGCTAATTTCTTTGTTTATTCTTCATAACATGCTACAAGAATTCAAACAATTACAACAGAGAGGAGTTTATTTAATTTAATCTGAGCATTGTTGTTAAAGACTGGGTTTTATGAAAAGATTTAAAATTAAATTAATGTGACGGTTTTATAAATGTCGGTGATTATTAGCTGCTGAAAAATCACGATAACTTGGAGGTTTATAAGTGAAATGTACTGAAGCTTTGAATCTACAGAAATTGAATCATATGTTGTAGGAAGTTTGCAGCAATACAGAAGATACAGACAGGACCAAAACACCTAAATACTTGCAATGTAACAGTGTAGCCCACAGTCACATTTGATAGAGACTGATTGTGTGCATGTCAGTTCACTTGTCGTTAAGGAACATAGATGGCTCACGCGCTCGTCTACTACTCATGCTTACTTTTAACTTTATTAGTATACAAAATGATGAACCAAGTGTACTATTTAATTAGTGTAAATGTTGATATTGTTTTCATAATTGAGCATGTGAAGTGCAATGCATATATAACCATATGTGTAAGTAATAATGTGTATGCTTGCAATGGTTTATTGAATATTATTTGATAGCCCGAACA
>JAGDQP010022708.1:19036-30073 GCA_022664845.1 Lepisma saccharinum
TGTTCGGGCTATCAAATAATATTCAATAAACCATTGCAAGCATACACATTATTACTTACACATATGGTTATATATGCATTGCACTTCACATGCTCAATTATGAAAACAATATCAACATTTACACTAATTAAATAGTACACTTGGTTCATCATTTTGTATACTAATAAAGTTAAAAGTAAGCATGAGTAGTAGACGAGCGCGTGAGCCATCTATGTTCCTTAACGACAAGTGAACTGACATGCACACAATCAGTCTCTATCACATGTGACTGTGGGCTACACTGTTACATTGCAAGTATTTAGGTGTTTTGGTCCTGTCTGTATCTTCTGTATTGCTGCAAACTTCCTACAACATATGATTCAATTTCTGTAGATTCAAAGCTTCAATACATTTCACTTATAAACCTCCAAGTTATCGTGATTTTTCAGCAGCTAATAATCACCGACATTTATAAAACCGTCACATTAATTTAATTTTAAATCTTTTCATAAAACCCAGTCTTTAACAACAATGCTCAGATTAAATTAAATAAACTCCTCTCTGTTGGAACTGTTTGAATTCTTGTAGCATGTTATGAAGAATAAACAAAGAAATTAGCTATTAAATAAATTAATTCTTTTAATAAAATATAAAGTTCTAGTAATTGTTCTTCTATCTAACATTAATATGTTTTATACTATGCAAAACACAGGTGCGACACTTCGTGTCGTGATAATATGCTCCTGACTTGTTAGTGGCGCAAATCTGATACTCATGTTCGGCCGATACGTCGCTGTGTGAGATAAGTGGCAATATGTATAGGACTTTATTCTACAGAGTGTTTGTGTTCCAAGACAACTATCATACAGAGTTGGTCATACAGAGTTAGCTTATATTTGTACTATTGTATGTACTGAGAGCGAAAGCACTGCCGAAAATAAATTATTGTAGTATAAAAAAACTAGGGGCATATTTCTATCACATATTTCTTATACGTACCTATCAACTTCTAATAATAGTCGCACTTGTTAATCTTATGGACACCACTGTCGCATTTTACATTTTGGACCCCCCTGTAACTAAGAAAGTATTTGAAGTTAAAGGCTGATATTTTCCTCGTGTAATAAGATCAACCATATTCCACACTATACAAAATTTCATATATCCAACCTTGACAGTTTCTGACATATGGAACTCCAAAAATCGTTGATTTTGTCACTGACATCATCAAAACCTACAGGCTACTTCCACTATACCTAGAATCTTGAAATTTGGCATATAGTGAGCGTTTTGTGTGTAGATAAAGAAAAACATCGAAAAGCAATCAAACAGGGCCCCGTTAACTCCCTAGGCCCTTTTAATTTAACAAGGGGTCGGATGTATATATTGAGGTAATATGAATCCTTCGCTCTGCAAACTTGTTCTATGCACTGAGACGAGAAAAAAAGTTTATGGGGACAAGTTCTCCGGGGCCTGCTAGTTCCTTTGTCCCCCCATTGTAACTCTTAAAATCGGGCTGAATATATGACGTGACAGAATTTAGTAATCAAAACTTATGGTCTTTGCATCATTGTTTATTAAAACGTCCGCTACATTTCAGAAGAGAAATATTTACGGGCAAAATATTCTCTGTGACCTTCTTTGTGGATGAAGGTTTCAGGATGTCTGAAGGGAACAGTTATGATTCTCTACTCTAACAAAAAGTATTGAAATCCCACCGAAAACATTCACGTGAAAAATGGGCCACGTTCTCTATGGACTAACATTTCTTAACAAAAAAAAAAAATATTTAAAATCTAAAATTATGCCAAGTTCCTTTTCTATATGGAGCTCAGGCCCAGAACTTAATAATCATGCAATAACGTGTGTTTTTAATTAACTAATTATGTTCGAACTTGGCAAGTTTTTCCTTTAATATTGAATATTGAACTGAGACTAAGATTCATTTAAGGGGAATGTTTTTGGTGGGATAAATATTGTAACGTTCCAAGTGCCGCGCCACGTGCTCATAATCAAAATATAAACAAGATAGTAGTGTGTACTACGTGTGTGTTACGAGTGTTACAACACAAGCAATCAAGAGGAAACGTAAATAGCGCAGACGACAACTGGAGTTTCATCAAGAAGCCACCGATGGAGCTACCATCGATACGAAGGAGGAGTCAGCATCTTTAGGTGTATAAAAGACCGACACACCAATATAAAGCATCACTTCCCTGGGTGATCACTTCTCTCCTCTTTCCTAGTACTCAGTTGCCTTGGACTGGTACTCTCCTTAAGACCTGTACACTCAATTGCTGTCGGACTGGTGTGCTTCCTAAAACCGCTCTCTCAGTTGCTGTCGGACTGGAGGGTTTCCTATCCTGCTCACTCTGTTGCTGTTGGACAGGTGAGCTACCTAATTGAACATGTGTTCAGTTGCTGCGGACTGACACAAAATCCGGTACTCAGTTGCTGCCGGACTGGTACCTTCCTTCCTGCACTCAGTTGCTGCTGACTGGTGCTATACCAAATCCTTCTCTCTTCTACGAGGCCTACACCCAAGAAGAAGCCAGAAAAGTTATATTATAACTTTTCAGTTTGTACAATTACTTTGGTACGGGAGACTCTTTTTATTAATCTAAAGAACTTATATTATTTTATAATAAAACTGGTGATGGGCAAAACTCATACCCCGTGTATCTTTGTCTCTACCTATATTTCCACAAACAACAGGGTGTTCCTAAAGGAACATTACGTGGTGGAGTAATCGCTTATAAATAGCGAATAGCGCCGATTCCACTAAGCTAATTTACTAGTGGAAGACAAAATAAAAAGGCCCAAGGTGTGCCAAAGCCCAGAAACCAGTAATAAGTACAAATAACGGGACTAAAAACGAATCTGTCAAGTGACCTTATGTTTTTTTTAAGTATGAACTTTGAACTAGGACAAGTAACGTTTAATGCCAGTAATTACTAGGTCAGGCAGTAGGACGGGCAGTCAGGATTCGGATACAGATAAAGTAAAATCTAACAAAAGCGATAAAATGGCGACAAATACATCTTTCCATCTACCACATTTAACTAAGTTTTCCGGTCGAATGAACGAGGACCCGGATAGGTTTTTTATGTTATCTGAGCACATGGCAAGTTTACAGTCGTGGGATGACGAAAAGAAGAAACAGGTTTTGCCTATGTACCTACAGGATACTGCACTGGACATGGTATTTCAAATACCATCACAAAATATAATGGCCGATACGACATACAGTCAATTAAAAGACAAATTAATGAGTCTAAACAGACCTAAAATCCCGCATTACAAAGCAGAAATGGAAATGAACCTAATAAAGCAAGGTCAGGATGAAACAATTGATGCTTACTTCATAAGGAAATTGAGGGCTATTAGACACAATCTCCCTGAAGCTACGGAAGAAGAGAAAATTCATTTCCTCAGCTTAGGACTACAACACCATTTTTTGAAAAATATTGCTTTGGAAACGCATATATCTGTAAGAGATCTTCAGAAACGTTTACATGCATTGGAAAAATCCAATGATTTACTCAAAAAAAAAGAGAATTTGTGGAGAAAGCACAAGCTTTATACGCATTAGCAGATGGTAGTCAGCAGAGACAACCAACGATAAATTATGCTACTCAAGATCCTATAATCCCAAGTTTTCCTACTATAAGTCAACAAATTCAAAATTTTCAACCTCAAAGTTGTCAAACCCTTAGCATCCAATCGGCAAACAACCAACCTTTACCTACTCAATATCCTAGTTATCTACATCCTGCACCACAACAAATACCATGTCAGCAACAACTACCACAACAACAACATCAAAATGCTAGTGTCCAAAGCAATGTCCTAACCAGGTACCAACATAGCCAACATCCTTTGATAGAATCTATAAATAAGCAAACACCTTACTATTCAGCGTACAAACTACTAGCTATGAACAGTCCTGTAATTAGAGACCTAAACCAAGCGCCCATCATCATCATAGATACCGATCCCCATAGTAAACCTATAGGGAAATTCCTATATGACATAATGCCGCCTAAAGATCTTAGGGACCCTGATAAACCTTACAAATACGAAAATTCTTAACCTAATCAGAGTACGCAGAATACGCAAAATTCAATGGACAATATTACCCAAAAGTTGGCAGAATTGTCTCTTATGGTCGTGAAAAATAGTACAAACCAAAAACCGTACTATAGGAAGAACAATCAACAAAATGGCAAAAAGTACTATAATAAGAAAACCAACAATTACAAGAAAAATGGTGACGATAACAAATCTGGAAATAATAGCGGTACAGTTATTGTATGTGCCATTTGTTACAAGAGAAATCATACAGCACAAGACTGTTGGCATAAAAACAAGAAGAATTCAAATTCGGGAAACGAATAGGTTCGCCCTCGACGTCGGAAGTCAAGCAAGGCCCGAGGGCGAAGGTTACTAAACGTTTTAAGACAGCTCAGAAGAAACTTAAAGGACCTGCCATACAGACCGAAGAGGCGGAGAAGAAAAAATAACAAACAAAAAGGATCAACCTCCCGAACCCACAATCAGAAGATGGCTCATCACAAGAAGAAAGAACCTATTACATCACCAAAGATGGAGAAAGCTGATCCAAAGAAGAAAGGACCTGCCGCTACATTAAATACTGATGATAAGAGTACAAGTGCACAGAAAAGATCTATTACAGAAGTTTCTTTCGCCAATATATATTCCAATCAGGAGGTGTCAACAGATCGAAGAGAAACAACTTCTTACGATACGCAAGAAAATAGATCCCTAATAAAAATCAATGTGCAAGGTAATTCGATACCAGTTATAATTGACACGGCGTCTTCTATTTCACTTTGGGCGCGTCAACAGCTACCCAAGAAGTGTAAATTAATTCCTTTTCAAACACATATAAAGGGAATCGCGAACAAACTTGTTGAACTAAATTACATAGCGCTAATAAAATTCAAAATAGGAAACACAACTTATTCCTGCCAACATGGAAATACTAGCTATTCAGGTGGGTCGAAGTTTAGCACTTCCGGAAAAATCCTTCATATCTTCGCCGATCATGGTCCCTAGACTCCAAAAATACCATTTTTAAAAAATCGATTTTGGATATGTAATAATCATATATGTTGTTATATAACGCTTTTTGGCACACGATAGCGGCCGCATTTCTTAACCGGATCAAACCAAATTTAGAATACGTATATATTGGGTTAAAAATTCGATCCCATTCGGTCCAGGGATTGGGAGGCTATGTCCCCCGAAACATCATATGTTTAACTTTCTCTAGTGGCCGCATGTCTGAACCAAATCAAACCAAACTTGCCATATATATATATATATATATATTGGGGTAAAAATTCGGCCCGTTTGGAAAAGGGGACAAATCGGTTCGGGGGCTATGTCCCCCCGAACGTTCCATGTATAGCTTATGTAAAGAAAATAGTGCAGACTAAATTGATCACAATTTGAAATCTACCTACCGCCTGCAGGCAGATGCAAGAAGGGATTATTTTACTATCGTATAGAAAGGTATCGTACATCACATGCTGATAAATATTGTCGTTTCCTACGATAATTATTGTGCAAGTTGGCAACTCTGTTGCTGTCTCCTACATTTCTCACAGTCGCACCCACATCACACACTACGTAAGGGTACACGTGATTGCGGATAACCAGTAGTAGAGTTTTCGATCGTATGAAGTTTCTATCCTGTGAAGTGTCGATTCTACGCAGTTCCGATCTGTTTTTATCTCCGTAGGATTAAAACGCGCTTTTTTAAATAAATTATTTGTACACTATTATAATATTAATCACAAATTATTATTTTTTAACGTGTTGATCACACACCGGATATAGTGTCGATCGTATGAAGTTTCTATCCTATGCAGTGTCTACCGTATGAAGCGTCTATTCTAAGCAGTGTCTACCGTACGAAGTTTCGATCGTATGAAGTGTCGATCCTGTGTATGTAACCCGAAATTTACGGGAAATACGTTTCTGTAGTCAGTTTTGCCGTAAATGTTAAATTGTGAGAGATAAGTGTATTTGATGCTAACATGTCGTAATCATGCAATAGCCTGGAAATACCTATTTCGCCTTGAAATAATGAGGAAAATGAAACCCAAAAGCGTACAAACTCCTATCGATAGGGCAATATACTCAGGAACAATTTGTATGCATTTGGGTTTCATTTCCGTCGTTATTTCGAGGCGAAATAGGTTTCCAGGCTACTGCATCATTACGACATGCTAGTGTCACATACACTTCATCTCTCATAATATTACATTTACGGCAAAACTGACTTCAGAAACTAATTTCCCGTAAATTTTTAGCCCAGAATGACATATTATACGAAGAATATACCCTCCACAAGGTAGCGCCTTCCACCAAGTACCCATTACTGTGTATTTGCTTTCCATTTCTTTCAGTAATTTAAAAGTATAATAGTATTTCAACACTTTTATATCACTCTCCACAGACAAGAATCTGACTATGACATCATCAATATCTCAGAAACCAATAGCGCTCGGGTTGCCAAAATTGGCATGCACACATGTTTTGACATCCTAATCATGACACAGGTAAATATCCTAACTTTTTCTACACCATCAGTACGGTTTCTTGTTAGTATTCTTGTGCCACTCTACAGATTCTTCCCAATTCTACACCTGTACCAGTGCGAGTCTCTGGTGACTCATGAGTATAGCGACGTGCAGATGTCAGTGTTATTGGACTGTCTGTCACCGTAGTGCACTTCACTGAGTGTAAACTAGTGCCAGATATCAGATATTCATAAGTAGCATAACAAAAACATTGCTATTGAAAACTTTTCCCGCCAATTTCTCTTCAACTACTGGCCAATGGCACCTAATATCTTACACACAAACTCAGTGTTTTATGTTGATTTGAAATGTGCATATCTCTTCTAGATCTGCGTGTCCACTGGAAATAGTGTTACTTGTTACTCTCCTTAAAAATTTTGTTGCATGGACTAAAAGCATTTTTTCCCCTTACCCTTCACTTGTTTATGAGACTGACTTGATTCTTTTATTCGACTATAATGCGTTAACTATACATACAACATACGTCTGTTTCATCCCTATCCACAACCGCACGAAGGAAAGGTTCATCCTTGCGACGCTACAGAAATTTTACAAAGATGGATATAGATACTAAGAACAATTAAGGAACGACTTTCATAAAACTACAAATCGTACTGGTTCTGACATATTCCAAAAGAATTTTAGCTTAGAAACCGAAACATTTTTCTTTTAAAAATTATCGTACTTCTTTACTTACCCCTTTCAACAGCTTCGTTAATTGCTTGTTTGATGGCAGCCATGTTGAAGGCGGGGTTAAACCTGGAAAAAAAATATCATGCTGTTAGTTACCTAGGACTGGGTATAGTTATATCTCATTTACAAGCGATCAAGCATCCAAGTTAAAATGCAGGTTCGTCTAATTAAGGATATACAAGAACAACACACACACGCATTGTACTATCTGTCAAGAATATAAATGCAAGTTCTCCAGGGACTTGCATCCTCCCCCTTGTTGCTAGGAGGAAATATGATACACACTATCGTTCACTCACCTCGTCATTTAATCGAAACGAACTGTCGTTTATAGACAGTAGTCTTCAACAAAATCATTCAACACTTACTCCCTTGTTGTTGCAATATATGCAGAACGCAATAAATCACGATTAGTAGTTTTTTTTTTTTTCCCCACAAGACAGGAATGTTCGTAGACTGAAGAATACTGTCTTACTCATCACCTCAATAAGCAAGCCTCTCTAGTATGTTAGTTAGCATGTTAGACTGTCACGCATGTGTTCGCGAGTTCAAAAAAAGACAAAATTTGACTTCGTGAGTTAAAACCCTGACGAACAAATTTTCTTTTCTTTCTGAATAAGGTGAAGATTTGCAGAAATATCTGCAATAACCAATTTGATCTCTTTTTTAAATCTCTGTTTATGTTCATTCTTGTAATATCTTAAAAAAGAGGAAGATACAACTTATTCTTTTCTGACGAGTTCCTTTTCATCAATTTGCATATAATATTCTATTCGCAGTTTTAGAAAGGAAGAAGTATAACCCTTCCATTCATATGATTCAAAATAGAAGTTATTTATGTTTTATACCTATATACTTACGTTTTATGAAGAGTTTATTATTTTGAGACCTAATCAGGAATTAAGTCTCCAAATTGTAGTATGGGAATCAAACTTAAGACCTGAAGTTTGGTAGTCTAAAGTCAAAGTAAGTAAGTCAGCACATAGTGCTCGAAGTGGGCCAAAATAGGTAAGGGAACGGTTGCAGAAGTAGGCTAGACAAGGTACGGGTACGCTAGTGACTGTGATTGCTTATGGAAACTATAGGTAATGACCTCCCATTAATAAAAAGTTAGGGGTACGCGAAATCCAAAATGAAAACGGTAAGAGAACGGTAAGCCCCCTCGTGCTTCCCACTTCGAGCACTGCCAGCATAATTCTTTCGATATGTAGGCAGTGACTTGCTGATTCCTCTAGAAGTGTATCTTTTGTTGATCACAAAATGCATGTGCGTTTGTCTTCAATAAAGCTTTTAAACCAAACTGATTTGCGTGAAAGACGGAATCTTGTCTCCGAAGTTCTTTCCATGTCTCAATTGTAATGCTTTCCCAAATACAATAGAGGCTTTGAATCCGTGGTTATGAAGTTTTAATCTTCTCCCTATTGAAGATGAATCGATTAGTTTCGAGGAGGCTTAAACTCATGACTAAACCTACGATTTATAGACACTAAAAACGTCGAAATAGGCAGGCAAAAAGGCACTAAAACAAGTCAAAATAGGCAATAAAAAAGGCATCAAAAGCTGAAATAGGCCGTCATATTTTTTTTTCGATTTCTTTTCTCAAATGAAGACACTGATTTCAAAACAATGAACATATATACCGAGTGGCCGTAGCTCAGTGGAAGGGCGTTGGCGTAACATTCGGGAGGTCGTAGGTTCGATACCAGTGACCGACTATTCTGACAGGTTTTTCCAGAATTTTTCCTTAGTCACACCAGGAAATGCCGGGATGCCACCCTCAACATAGGCTCTGGCCGCACCTTCCCGAGTCTTTTCGCCTCCCTTATCCTGGCCTGAGCATTAGATGCCTAAAGGCCATAAATAAAATTCACAATTCAATAAACATTTCCGTAATTCTATCTATTTTGTCCAGTGTTTCTATCATAAAAAATGTTCTGGGGTATTTTAAATTTTTGGAAAGGGTGAAAGGGGAGAGAGAGCGAAATTGGGAGTTACACTACACTCGGTGCGTGGCAACAGGAAACCTCACAGCCTCGTCAGAAAAAAGAAGTGATCGAGGTAGAGGAACTTAGAAATTAATGAGAGAAGTACGTGGATTATGTTCACATTAAATTGGTAAAACGTTTCCATATATTGCACGTTTGCAAGAAAAGTGTTACAACTAAAAAAAAAGGTATAATTTTTACAGCAGAAACTGAAGTGACGCGCGAGAAGCTATATACAAAATTCGTCAAACGCTTAAGCTATTCACCGGCCAACGATGTACAGTGCTCCTTTGAGGAAAAATATTCTCATAGGCTCCATAAAAAAAGTAGTAAAAAGAGTTTGAATAACAGAAAAGAATGGTATAAATATGTGGATTTTGTTGACATTAAATAACTTATACGTTTTCATCTCAACTAAGTACATATGAAAAATTATGCATTACTGTTCACATTCGTGCAACCACCACATCTATCCATTAATTTACCATAAACTAAAACCTGATTTATCTGGACTTGATGGGACCAAACCAGAGGCTTAACTGCATTTTATCCCCCCCCCCCCTCAAAGAGAATACCCACGGTCGGAGGTCGACTCGGCCAACTGAGAGGCTAGGGTAAAGGGTCCCCTTGGAAGGGTCGGGCCTCCCGCATTGCGGGGTTTTGCGCCATAGTACTTACGCCCCTGAACTGAACCTGTTCAGTATAAACGAAATTCCAGATAAACCAGATTTACACATTTTTTTTTTTCATACTTTAAACAGGGATTAAATTCAGGGTGGGCTTCTATTTTTGAGGAAGTGGTAGGGTCAACCACTTTTGGTTGGATCCATCCTCCACATCATGAATCTTGTGTTTCTATATTGAATTGAATTTTAATTATGGCCTTTAGGCATCTAAAACTCAGGTCGGGATAGAGGAGGGCAAAGTATATGGGAATGTGTTGGCCAAGGCCTAAGTTGAAGGTACTGTCCCGGCATTTGCCTGACGTGACAGGAAAAACCCAGTCAGGATGTTCGTCCGCTGGGCTTGCACCTACGATTTCACGAATACGAAGCCAAGGCTATCCCACTGAGCCACAATCGCTCGGTTGTGTTTTAGTATAATACTATGCACACAATACATAAGCCGAGAGTTATGCGGTAATATTTGGTCAATTACGAATCAACAACTAGGATGGGATGTACTTGTTAGAATCGACATTTGAATGGGAGTTCCACTTATCGCGCAAATTAAAGTACCTGTAGTCCTTTTCTGTACAATCTCTAGTCACCTCTGCATAATGCTGCATTTCAGAAACGAAATATTAAATAAGTTTCGGACTTTTTCTTCTTCTTCTTGTGACAGACGCTAAAATATTATGCAATTGTAAATTTCAGAAGTTTCTTGTTCACTAAACAGGTTGTAATTCTAGTGGAACAATGAATGTGCCCATGCTGACACAATTTTACAAGTTTTAATTGGAGGGGTGATTGATTCAGTCAAGGAAGTTATAACCCCGGACAGCCCTCTAAAAGAAACACTGTCGATGTAGATAGACTTGTGGCTTATTTGTCAAAAAAAGGAGAATGGTTCTCTAACGCTTTTCAGAAATAAATTTTTGAGTTGACACTTTTCTTGTGGACGTGCGATATAAAAATCATGCATTACGTTCCATATTCATGCAACCTCCGCATTTATTCGTTTATTTACCACACTAATGCTCGCTCTCGGTCTCTCTCTCTCTCTCTCTCTCTCTCTCTCTCACACACACACACACACACACAAATACA